>LPNX011153182.1:292261-424230 GCA_001517045.1 Pseudotsuga menziesii | reverse complement strand
GTCCAAAATATAATTAGCATATGCATCAGTTAATGAATTTTGGTTTCGTGGAATGTGATTGAAAGTAATAACTTCAAAATTTCTTTCCAATAAACGAATTTTCATGAATTGACGTAATAAGGTAGGATTATGCACCTGATAAGCTCGATTGAGCTGGGAAACAACCAACTGAGAATCCAAACGGACTTCAAACTGGGTGATGCCTCATGACAAAGCATCCCATAGGAGCTCAATTACAGCCCTATACTCAGCAACATTATTAGTAGCAGGACCTAGACAAGCGCCTCCCGCTGCAACAAGCTGTCCTGAGGGGGAATAGATAACCCATGCTGCTGAAGCCAGGTTACAAGTGTGACGGCTAGCGCCATCAGCGAAACCTACATACATCTCAGAAGACATCTGCAACAACCAGCAGATAGTATAAAAAATGAAACTGACAACCTAATGTACATAAAAATACATACACTAATATACAAGAAAAAGTGCTAAGCCTAAGCGTAGTACTTCTTCAGGTAGAGCCCATTTCTAGGCTCAGGTAGCTTATTCCCATCATAATCCACTAATTCATATGCGCCTTTACTCAAAAATTTAGACACGACATAGGGTCCTAACCACATGGCCTTGAATTTTCCTGCCCCCAGAGGTTCTTTATCTTGGTCCCAGAGCAAGACAAGTTCCCCTTCAGAGAAAACCCTAGGTTTGACCATTTTATCATATTGAGATTTAATCCTATTTTTATGAGCCTGATTTGCAGTCAACTCATCTCTACGTTGTTCATCAAGGTGTTCTAAATGGAGCAACTGTTCCTCAAGCTCAGTCGTATCAGGTAGCACATGAATAGCTATCTGCAAGGATGGGATTTCACATTCAATCGGCGTAATAGCTTCCATCCCGTGAACGAGTTGGAAGGGGGAAAAACCCGTAGTAGTCTTTACATTGGTTCGATAAGCCCAAAGAGCAGGATATAACATGATGTGCCAATTTGAGCGGGCTGCATAAATAGTACGTTTAAGGATAGTTTTTAAAGTCTTGCTTACAGCCTCAACCTGACCATTTGCTTGCGGATAATATGGAGAAGAATGTTCTTGTCGGAATTCGAGCATAGTGGTCAGTTCTGTCATCATGTGATTTTGAAAATGAATGCCATGGTCAGTGACAATCACTTTGGGAATACTGAACCTAGCAATAATTTGATTAAACACGAAGAAAGCTGATGTTTCCCCATTGTCTTTGAAAGTAGGTGTTGCCTCTGCCCATTTTGTGAAATAGTCAACATCGATAATGATGTATTTATGCCCCCCAGCCGAGTCTAGGTTGCATGTCATATAATCGATCCCCCATTTCATGAAGGGGCCTACCGAGACAACGGGAAACAAGGGAGCAGGATGTGACTGCATTTTTTTGGTGTAAAGCTGACACGGATGACAGCGTTTCACTGCTTCAACAGAATATTTAAAGATGGTGGGCCAGAAATACCCGGCACATAATATCTTCTGCGCCGTTGCTAACCCAGATAAATGACCCCCACACGCTCCACTATGGGAATCATTTAGGACAATCTCTGCTTCCTCATGAGTAAGGCAGCGACGAAAGACAGAATCTACCCCTCGTCGATATAATGTATCTCCTATAATGAGGTAGTTTTTAGCATGGAGGCGTAACTTACGTTAGTCTTCCCTAGAGTAAGCGGCAGGATAATTCAAAGTCTGGAGATATATAAGAATATCTCCGTACCAAGGATCAGTGGTGGATATCAGGAAGATGTGCTCATCTGGGAATGAGTCATCTTCAATCGCTACATCTTCTTCCGTAGGAAATTCTGCTATAATCTCGGAAAAACTAAGGACTTTTTGGATTTAGCGGATTGGAAAACCAAGTCAAACTCTTGGAGAATGACTATCCACTTATTGAATTTCCCCCCAACAATCCATTGGGATAAAATATATTGGAAAGGGTTTACATCTGCCACTACAGTAGTGGTCCTCAGTAAGATGTAGTGCCGTAACCTCTGTACAGCATAAACAGCTGCTAAGGCTAACTTCTCAACGTGGGAGTACTTAAGCTCAGGTCCAACAAGAGCACGGCTAAGATAATAGACAACATGCTCAATGATCTTGTCATCCTCCTAAACTAGCACTACCCCAATGGTAGACTCCGACGTGGCCAGATATAATATAAAATCCCTAGAATAATCTGGTGGGCGTAATAAAGGAGCCGACAACAAGGCTTTTTTCAATGCCTTGAACGCGAGTTGTGTAGTTTCATCCCATACAAATGGGGTGTCTTGTTTAAGCAGGCGCATGAAACCTTTATTGATCTTGGCATAATTAACAATAAAATGTCGAAGGAAGTTAGACTTTCCTTGTAGACTCTGAAGTTGCCTAAGAGAACGAGGAGGAGGCAGATTTACAATGGCCTCAAATTTTAAAGGATCAACCTGAATGCCCCTACTAGAGACAATGAATCCAAGCAATATTCCTGACTCGATGTAGAAAACACACTTGTGGGGATTCAAGCGAATTTTATAGTATCTGCATCTCTCAAAAATCAACCGTAAATGATCTGGGTGTTGGATCCTCTTGCGAGAATGAGTGGGTAGATCATCAAGGTAAGGCTCGACAATGGCTTTTATGTCGTGAAAAGCAAAGTTCATGGCTCGTTGAAAGGTTGCCCCCACATTTTTCAATCCGAAGGGCATTTTCCTATACGCGAATGTACCCCAAGGGCAAATAAAAGTAGTTTTATGCTGGTCTTTCGGTTTGATTTGGATTTGATTATAGCCGGAGAAACCATCCATAAACGAGAATACCTCACTTCCTGCACATGCATCTATGATCTGATCAATACATTGTGTGGGGTAGTTGTCCTTAGGACAGGATTTGTTAAGGTCTCGAAAGTCCGTACAAATGCGAATAGTCCCTTTCTTTTTATCAACAGGAACTGGGTTGGACACCCACTCAGTCAAAGCTATGGGATATATAAAACTTGCTTTCAACAGCTTTTCAACCTCTGCCTTCACAGCCACCGCTTTACGTGGGTTCACGGGGCGTAATTTTTGCCGAACTGGTTTGGCATCATGATAGGTTGGGATCTCATGTTGAACAATAGATGGATCAATGCCTGGCATCTCCTGATATGACCAGGCAAAGATATCGCAGAATTCCTTGAAAAGGGCAGTATAAATGGAAATCTCCTCCGGAGAGCAGTTTGCGCCTATATAGAAATTTTCCACGACATCTGGTTTTACAGAGATGTTGATCGGTATAGTGGAGGAAATGTTTGCCATATTCCCCTCGGCAAACACTCCTTCCCTAGGTAAAGGGTTGACAGGTGTATCAACATCATCCGACAGTCTCACATGAAACTCTTGGTTTTCAATCTTGCTTAGCTCTGGAAGGAAATAATATCGGTGATGAAGATCCTCACATATATTATCACGTGCACACATAACTTCCAGAATAGCTTCATCGAAAGGTAAAACTGTGTCTAAGAAATTTATGGAATTTGAAGAGTTTTCCACCCATGCGGGCATGTAGACTTCTTCCAGATCATCCGAGACTGTAAGAGGATCTGGAATGGGGTCAACAATGGTTTGGGTAATAGCTTGATATGCCACTTCCACTGCAGATAAGGGAACTTCCGGTTCTTGAGGGGTTTGGAGAACCCAAGGATCAGTCCTATCGACCACCGAATCAATGGACTTCCCTACAGTAGTAGAACCGATATAAAGGACTGGAGCTGGAATATCAAATATGCCCATCAATGATGTGTACATTCTAGCCCCCAAGCTCTGTGCAGCAGGTTTTTCCTGATAAACCAATGGAACAGTGGAATCTTTAGACTCTAAGCGGCCTTTTCGGGTAAAATCAAGTTGGTCAATAGTGACCACCTTGCCCTCATGTGGAAAAACCACGACACAAAAGACAGCTGATGCAACAGCAGGCATTGCATAAGTCCAATTCCTACCCAGAAGCAAATTGTAGTCCAACGGAGCATCAATCACTTCAACTTCAACAGAAACTGCTTTGCTAGCCAACTTAATCTCAAAAGCCGGCAGGATACCATGTGGATGGAAAGACCTTCCATCAAAATAAGTAAGTAAAGTGGTTGATGGGACCAACTCTGGGGATCCAAGAGCTTTCCAACAGGCCAGGGACATAACACATGTAGAGGCTCCCTCATCAACAACTGCTCGTCCAATGGTCTTACCACCATGGACAACATCTATCGATAGGGATACATGGTAAGGGAGGTGAATTTTAACATCAGATAGATGAAATTTCGCTGTGAGACTCGAAGATTCCATGCTACCTAAAGTTACTAAGAGGGCATCCCGCTGAGTGGGACAGCTCTGTAGCACCTCCAAATCTGACATTGCACACAGAGTCTAAGCCAAGTCTTCAACCACAGAGTAGTTAGAAGCAGCTCTGGCGTTTGGGTTATGCAAAGTCTTCTTAAAGACACCTTTGGGTATCTTTGGCATTATTTCCACAGGTTTCTCTATAGTGAGAGGGTTGGAAGATTCAACTACAGCTTTACCCTTCTCATTGGTCTCTTTCTCATAGTTTTTGTTCCTGGTTTGTAACAAATTTGAGGATCTAACCATGTTGATATAGTTGGGGTCAGGGGTAGCTTGAGTGCCCCCTGCTACGGTAGAAGCTGAAGCAAAATTCTGCCCTTAGGGAAACGGATCCTTCAGGACAGCTGGTGGTTGAGCTTGGAGCAGCTTCTGAGCTTGGTCCATAAGGGGACAAAGATGAGTAAGGTGGTCCCCTTGGCACAAATTACAAGGGAACTTGACTTTCTTCTTTTCCTTTTTGCCCCCATCAACATTGTTTGCGGGCTTTGGCTTGTTTTGATTTTGGTTTCCCTCTCCCTTTTTACCTTTCTTCTTCTTCCCGTCGGGCTGCTGATTTCCCTGTGAAGAGGTTTGCGCAAAAACATTTGCACTTTTGGGAGAGGGGGCAGCCTTTTCTGCCTCCGTCGTAGACTGTTTGACAGACAATTGGTGAAGTTGTTTTGTCAAAGACTCTACGGTGGGAGAGTTCACAGACCCGACCACACCATCGGCATGGGGTCCAGGATTGGGTTTCTCGGCCTCATGGGAAGGCCTTGGTGCCTCAGGGATAGTTTCATATAGAATCCCAGACTGTGAATAAATCAAGTCCAACTGCTGGGCCCTGAGTATGGCTTCTTCTTCACTAGTCACTCCTGATGTGGACACATCCTTAGATATGTATGGCAACAATGACTTAAGGAACCAATCTAATAGAAACTCGGGAGGGATGGTAGCTTTGATAAGACTCTTTTGCCTCCTCCACTCTTGGATATGATCCGAGATGTGGGTTTCCTTGTTTTGTCTGAAAGTAGACAACAAGTCCGTTCCAAAATCGTAACGGAACGGAAGCTGAAAGTGACTGAGGAAAGTAGTAGCTAGGTCCCAGAAACTACTAAAAGAAGCAGAAGGCAGCTCAATGTACCATTTTTCCGCAGTGCCAGTCAAGGTCCTCTGGAATAGCCTCAATCTCACTGAATCTTCATTCAATGAGTTGGAAGAACACCATAAATGGAAGGTGGTGGCATGAGCCCCAGGATCTTCACCATCCTTACCTTCGAACTTAGGGATGTCCGAGGGCAGTTTGGTGGCCACAAAGGGTCATGCCTCATCGGATCATTCATCAATTTTGATAATTCTGGCAAGTTCAAAGTTTCCAGAAAAGGAAGTTTAGGCCTAACCGGTGCACTAGATGTGCCAGCTTGGGGATTAGAGGGTCCAACCCCCGAATGCCCATAGGTAAAGGTGGGGTTTCCCCCTGACACTGATTCTGAAGTGGGAAGGTTGCCTTGAAATGGATTCCATCCATAGGCCACAAGATTTTGGGTGGGAGGTGCAGTGTAAGTGGTTCGGGCCATCCCCATAGAAGCTGGGGTCTGAAATACTGGAGCAGGTATCCCTCCGCTAAACAACGAAAAAGGAGAGCTCATGTATGGGACCGAAATAGGTGTTTGGAAGCTCTTCCCGTAAGAGGTGTTGCTCCCAAACTTCACTCCTACATATGAAGGAGATGGACCTACGTATGGACTGGATGGGGGAATGTGCCCCCCATTCCAAGGAAATCCTTGGACATAAGCCGAGGATCCTATCGGACCACTCTAAGTAGTGTAAGGGAAGGAAGAAGGAATTGTAGGTTACTGGGAATCCCAACAACCGTGTTACCAGAAGTACCTCCTATGTTGGAGAGAACCGGTGGTTGAACCACCCAGCTCGCTGGAGTCAAAGGTGTAGAAGGAAAACTAGATCTAGGGGCACTAACCGAGGGAGGTAGTACCCCTTCAACCGGAAGGGTTGAGGTAAACACAAAAGAAATTTCTTCCGCAAAAGACATGACTCTACTCAAAGGGACACCTAGCACTGGTGAACTAAAAGGTCTAACTTGGACGATCACAGGATCGTTAAGATCAGTAAAGGCGGTATTAAAATTTCTTGCAAACTCGTCAGTCTACAATTCTTATATCTCGACTGTGTCAAAATCAAAACAGTTAGCCATCAATTCCGGTTCACCAAGAACCTCATTTATTCCTACTGGTTCAAAAGAACCGTCTGTGTCTAATATCTGCCTTTGGGGTAAAGGTGGAGATTCCAATGTAGTGAGAGGAGGAAGGTTTCTCAACCTTCTTGACCTTCTAACAAGTTGGTCCTCCAGAATTAAAAATTTGACTAATCACACCCTAAGGTCAACTAAACACAAGCAAATCCACAGAGCATACACTAAAAAGATCCTAGAGTCTCAAGCAATCAAACCAGGGTATAAAGATATGCTTTCCCAAAGAAAGCTGATGAACGATTACTTGGCATCCTTGAGGGGTTCTCAGGAACAAGCGGAGGAATCACCCACCACCCTCCTGCACTTTCCACAAGGGTTACCTTCCAAGTTCGTTCAAGGTGAACCAGAAATAACCTTCCAGTTTACCTAGGTATGAACCCTAAAAAACAAGAGACTAAAGGCTACCTTGACAATACCAGCTGTCTGGGGGGACAGTTGTCAGCCGAAATCGTACACATGGGCAGGGTAGCTGAGCCCGAAACTCTATCTTGGATAGAATCCCCAGATGTGTAAAATTCCTGGGTTACGTTTTGACAAGGATTCAGAGGGTTATCTCCTCTGTCCAAGCCTCCACGCGGCCTAGTGCTTAACTCCCGTTTGAGAGGAGCTTCCCAGATACAATGATATAATCAAGGATTTACCTAAAGAATGGTCCACTACGTCTGAGTTTATAACTTGTGGGAATTTTACACTCCCTAGCCCACAAGTCTAGCCTAAGATAGTAGGTGAAAGGCCCCTAGAAATAAAACTTACTAGTAAATTTTAATTTATGCGTTTATTTTAGAGGGTTGTTTCTTACTCAAGAGGAAATGGAAGTGATATACTGTATGGTGTTTTGACTCAGCAAGAAATAAATGAAAGTAAGGTGCATTCAAAGCAAATTACTACTATAAAATAAACTTCTTTTTAGTTTTTCAAATATGTATTGATGAACTAAAAGCACTGATAAGAGAAACTAAGCCTATATATTTTTGTATTTTTGAGATAATATTTTTAAAATGAAATAACACTACTTATGTAAAAATTACAATACAAAAGATTAACAATGTTTTGTTTTCATGTTTAAAAATACTCAAAAACTACAATGCATCTACAATGCACAATTCTTGAGCAAACTTGACACTTATAAACTGTATAAAAGCTACAAACTGAAGCAAACAGGCTGACAGAACCAAAAGACCAGCAAGAAAAGCAGGCTAGGAACCCTAGCTTGGGTGTAAACAATGACAAATATCACTGCAGGCTTAAAGAGGCAAGTGAAAACCAGCAACTGTCAGAAAGCAAACTGGAAAAATAGAGCCCAAGACCCTGATCACTGATCTGGACTAAGTCACTTTAACCAACAACCCAAATAGGCCAATTACTCCAGAAAACAAACAGTAAATAAACCAAGTACAAAAGACTCAAGGGATTTTGAAAAGCACTAAGATGTGATCACCTGAAGCATTCTTAAAGAAAGTCTTCTCAGAAAACCAGGACTATAACAAGAAAAGAAAGAAGCAAACTCTTCTTTAAAAATCCCAACTTTTAGGAGTAATCGCGACTGTCTAGCAGTGCAACTCGCGAATGACTCGCGACTGTGCAGTATAACAGCCCACGAATGCAACTTTATACTCACGACTGTTCAGTGGAACAACCCGCGAGTGGGTATAAAATTTTTCTCTAAAACAAAGAAAAAAAACCCTAAGACTTTCAAACGCTGAAGTAAGCAAGAGCCAGAATAAAAAACCACAAACAAACTCACAAGCAAAACTGGTCAGGATAACAGAAATGACCTACAACAATCTAGGCTTCCCCAGCGGAGTCGCCAGTTCTGTTGTAAGGGATTATGCACCTAATAATTGTAGATCGGGGGTTACCAACATACTCAAAAACTTGTAGATAATTGACTTCTAAAGTGCAGAATAGGAAATAGGAGGGTTAGAAGAACTTACTTGTTAAACGAAGTCCGATCCTTGCTAGTCCTCTTCCAATCTGCTCCACTTCCAAAGTCTTCAAGGTTCACTCCTCTTTCACCTGTTCAGGGACAATCTTACAGATATAGAGTGATTCATATATATATATTAGAAGGTTAGATAAATCAAATATGAAATACTAAAGCATAAACAATTATCAAACCAAGATATATGAGACACATGTGGAAGAAGTAATCTCTTTATTATCAATAATGAGAAAGTTCAGAGTACAACCAAACGTCTTAGACAAGGACTCCTCTGTCACCAAAGGATTCTGAGTTTCACTGCTCCAAATACTTCTATAAACAATCCACCAGCATAACTTTTCTCTCCAAGTATCTATGCCAACACCCTCCCCAAGGCCTGTATTTATATGGGTGAAATAAGGCAGTTCTCGAAGGTTGGGGAAGTTGTAGCAGTTAGGATAATTAAGTAAAATACCTTAACTAATATCCCATTAGCGTGTGTTTTTATGTTTTCATGTTAAGAGGCACACTCGCGGGTATGTAGTAGAGCAACCCGCGAGTAACTCGCGACTCTGTATAAGCGCAACCCGCGAATACATGGATTCGCGACTTGCTGTAAGGGAGACTCGTGAGTGATGTGCGAGTTGTCTATAAAGAGAGTCGTGAATACATCCTAACATGAAAAAATGGAAAAGTACTAGCTGGATGAAGGTAGAATGTATTTCATGACAAGCCAAGCTATAGTGTTATGGGCAAACCTCTATCCATAAGTGTCCTTTTTTGTGCCGACATGAGGGATATCAACACTCGGACGGAGAGGTACCATTCAGGTGTATAACACATATATATGTACATGTCTTCAAAACCAGCATCAGGGACACTTTGGATTGAAATCATTCTATACACTTCTCTCCACTTGTATTCTGGTTCAACCCCAGTAGTAGCTTCAGTGTCTTCATAAATGAATTCTACCTTGGTTATCACTTCTACTTCAGGTTCCTCTTTAGTGACTTGGGCTTTCTTCTTCTGTTTCCTTGGCATATTGTTGCACTGGAAATCAACCTGCAATAGTCATGGAACATGGTTTCAGTCTAACTATCTCTAGCAACTGGTATAATCATAGACAAGAAAAACATACAATAATTACCCCTTCTTTAATATGCATGTTGGAAATTTATGTTAATAGACAGTCCTCATAATGAGATATTTTAACAAAGAAAACCCTGCAAAATTTTAGCCCTCTAAATCTACTAAAAACTTCAACTATCTCAAAACCCTAATCTGGAAATTTTCTTTAACTGATATAGAAAATTTGATTTGAAGAAAACTCATCCCACCACTGCATACACCAGAATCCCAGAAACCCTTATTAGTTTCATCCAACCTCCTAAACTGACGCAAAAACTCATCTAAAAAAAAAAAACCCTAGTCAGCTGCACGACCATCCTGACTCCCATGGGAAACTAATGTTTTAGGGGACATGGATTCCTAACCTCAAGATGAACATATAAAAATCAAGAATAGCATGGTGCAGATGACGAAACACCTGTCTACACCATGCCCTAAATCTTCGCACAATTTTCACAGGTGCAATCATGGTGGACAGCCTAAAAACCACCGACCAGACAAAACGCTCATAGAAAACAGGATGATCCCTTACTAATGGATAAAATCACTGCAAGAAAATAGTACTATGTATAAGAAAACCTAACCCTACTATGAAATTCACCCCATCCACCTAACGGTTAAAATTAACAAAAATCAATCCAAAGAAACAAAGTTAAAGACAAAACCTACCTGGCAATGGTGATGCAAGTAACTTGGATGAGAAAAAACCTTCCATGGGTGTAGAGTAGGATGAACCAATTCTTGACAACTGTGCACACATAAGAGGATGGACGGCTTCAATGGTGAAAATGACAAGGAAAAACCCCAAAATGACATTATATAAGCCTTGACTAGTTGGAGACCCATCGGCGAGAATTTTTTTTTTAACCATGAATCGGACACAGTCCTGAAACCACCCACAATATCAGATGTGAACGAAACTACAAACCCGACATCGCATAAGAACAAAAATCAGAAATCGGCGGCACTAATGACTCATTTTTGGATCTGCTTGCTACTAGTCTTCCGCAACGTTGGCAATAGACTGCTCTCCAACCCAGTATTTGGAACTCGAAAGGAACAATCCCTTTGGAATTGATAGAGGAAACATGAATACCTCAAGTTATCTTAGGACTAGACCTCTGCAACGTTGGGTAGGTGACAGACTAAAACTTTCGGTTCGATCCAGAAAACCATCCCGACAGCGATATTTCCCATTTGATTGGTTATCATAAGAGGATAGAGAAATGGACATCTAATTCATTGGATTCGGTTTGAACTAAGGCGTCGAAACCTCGGCAGACAACACCTAAAGGATAGACAAACCTACTCTCGACGCTTCGATTTCAATCTCGGAAAGCTCTCGACAAAACCCATCGAAAAGCTAGCAGACTGTTCCTCCGCAATGTCGTAAGACTAGTCAACTAAGCATCTTATATTAGAAAGCTAGTTGAATGAGCATCCGATACAGATATGCAAAAAGACTAAGTTCTTTTTGGAAAAAAACTGAGCCCTAGGAAAACTTGGGTCAAAATAAAACATCCCTAGGTCGTCTAGATGCTAAAAAAAAAGAGGGGGGGGCCTAAAAATAAAAAAAATTCGAGGAAATAGTTGTAGCTACAAAATGTTCAATGGTTCAAACCTAATCTGCTCCTTAATAACTAGATCCACTTCATAAATATTCAATAGGAAAATCCTAAGCTAGACATTAGATATTTGTCAAACAAGAGCCACGAGGTGGAAATGTCACCGCTATTCCTAAAAATTATTACTATAAGACAAATGTTATAGAATGGAAATATACCTCTGTTTCAACCTCAACAAAGCTTCCCATGCCAAACTAAGAAATCTCTCATAATACACTTGTAATATAACCAAGGTTCACCCAACAAGTCACAGGGAACTTAACCAAAAAAAAAAATCAGCTAATGTTGTCTGGAAAGTGTGTTCTTGGGGTAATTCCACCAAGAGATGTGGCTTTAGAGTTACATTCCACATGTCCTACGAAGGAAATCAACAATCAATCTATCCAACACACATTTTTCACTAGAATATAAACTCGCATTTAAATTCTATATTACAATATCATTGCCTCAGTGATGTGGAAACTTGTGTTTGTATTTGACAATATTTACTTAACCATTGTATTAAAATGAAAACTACACACAAATTTTAAAGTTTAATACATAAATATATTAAATACACATAAATAGGTTTTTACTAGAAATGTGTGGACACTGTTAATACCACCATTTTGTCAAACAATATAAAACAAAAAATAGAGGAAAGATTCATGTTTTCTTACTATATGAATAAAAAGCCATTAAATACTCCAGATAAATATTTGTTATCTATGAATGTTAACTTTCTAGCAAATAATATTTAGATATGGAAATATTTGTTCTAACAGAATCCACTTTAAGGAGCTCATGGAATGCTTTTGTAGTTCACATATAAATACATTTTTGTTGACCTATAAAAAAAATAAAGAAATAGTTTAGGGGAGGAAGTTTAGGGATGAACCTGCAGAGCTACGAGCATGGGCTTGTTGTGAGAATCATTGCATATGATGTTTCCATCTTTATTCATTCTCCCATTTCATATTCCACATAGACTTGGGGACCCCAGTGGATTTTTCTTGGCCCCTTTTCTATTATTTATTTCTCACCTTTTCTCCTAACATGCCTTACAAACTTGGTGACCGACATCTTTTCCACGACATCCTCCAACTGTAGAGTTAAATTCAAACCATTAAGAAGCAAAAACCTAAACATGAATTTGTTCTCCTCAGTTTTAGGATTGGGTTTCTTCTTAGGAAGCACTCCAAGATAGCCCTCATTGCTACTTATTTTCCTCCTGGTAGAATATTCTTATATCTTGGACACAAGAAATGCAAAACCGTAGAGGGAATATTTTGTTCTTCTATCGCAACGCTTTCCTATGCATAGAATTTGCAAGAATTGATGCATGCAATGGGATTTTGTTAGTTTATATAGAGATTGCTATAACTGGTATCAATGTCTCACTAATTACTCAAAGCAATTATGCATGTACAACTCAAGACAAGCTCTTGCATTCCACAATTGCTACAAAGCTCCACTTAGTAGCCTCAAAACCACTCCGAGGAAATAAAAAAAAAATTTCTATAGAAAATTCAGGCTTCAAACTCCAATGATTCAAGCCCGGGAGGTTCTATAAATCTTGTATGTGACCAAACACCAGGATATGTAGTGCACCCACAAAGCCAATTGCAATTGATGTTGAGCAAATTCTCCTTGGAGAGGGTATTTTGAGAGACTGAGACTGTCAAGTTATGTGCACTTTTGCTAAAATATCTAATGGCGCTATTTATTCATCAATTTCTCTAGAAAAAGAGGAAAATCCATGCACCACTATCATTAGAACTACTTACTGCAAAAGAACCTCATGATAGCGGGTAACCAAGGGAAAGCTACAAACAGTCAACTTTAGTATTTAAATGTAGGGAAAACCTGTCCAAAATGTGAGCACGGTGCACTGTAGAATAGGTGAACATAACTCTAGTACTACTTACTACATTGCTCCTAAGAATGCAATGGAAAAATGACGCAGGAACTCTAAAACCTAGGGAAAAGCAGGGAATGGTACAACAAGAACGCAACAAAGACAGACAATTCTAATATTTTTATGTTTCTATACAAACATTGGATATGAAGCATGATGAAGAGGCTAGAAATTAAAATAGAAAAGTTACATTATACGACAGGTACAAGAAAGTCATATAAAATATTAATGCATGGGGATAATGTAGGCAATGCAAGAACCCTTACTTTATCAATCGCCTTTCGCCAGGTCCATTGGCCCATACCGCTTGCATAGAGTTGTCCTAATAAATGAAAAAACATTGTGTTGGATTGCAATTAAATTTATAAATTAAATAAATAATGCATTCCTAGACCTATACACAAGTGGTCATTTTGCTAGGCATGGAAAATATCTAAATACTCTATGAAATAAAAAATGGGCATACAATTAAATCAGCTAATGCTATCTGGAAACTGTGTTCTTGGGGTAATTCCACCAAGAGATGTGATTCTGGAGTCACATTCCACATGTCCTATGAAGAAAATCAACAATCAATCTATCCAGCACACATTTTCCACCAGAATATCAACTCGCATTTAAACGCTATATTACAATACCGTTGCCTCACTGATGTGGAAACTTGTGTTTGTATTCGACAAGATTTCTTTAACCGTTGTATTAAAATGAAAACAACACACAAATTTTAAAGTATAAGACATAAATATATTAAATACACATATAAATAGGTTTTTATTGGAAATGTGTGGACACTGTTAATACCACCATCCTCTCAAACAATATAAAACAAAAAATAGAGGAAAGAGTAAACACAAATTTCAATTATCTGTAAGGAAATACAAAGAAATTAATTTAATCCAAAAAAATTTAAATACACATGAACTGAAAGGAAATATATTGTATAAAAACAACTTTGCAAATTTAACAATACAATTTTTTGCTCAGAATTTATTATGCATTCTTTAAAATATTTCATTTTAAAGTTTGGTGTATGGTGATTTTTCTTGGCCCCTTTTGTATTATTTATTTCTCATATTTTCTCCTAACAGTCCTTACAAACTAGGCGACCGACATCTTTTCAATGACATCCTCCAACTGTAGAGTTAAATTAAAACCATTATGAAGAAAAACCCTGAACGTGAATTTGTTCTCCTCAGGTTCAGGCTTGGGTTTCTTCTTAGGAAGCACTCCAAGGTATCCCTCATTACTTCTTGTTTTCCTCCTGGTAGAATATTCTGCCATCTTGGACACAAGAAATGACAAACTACAGAGGGGATATTGTGTTCTTCTATCGCAACACTTTCCTACACTTAGAATTTGAAAGAATTGATGCATGCAACGGAATTTCATTTGTTTATACAGAGAATTCTTTGGTTGGGGTCGATTTCTCACTAATTTCTCAAAGCAATTATGCATGTACAACTCAAGACAATATCCGGCATTCCAAAATTTCTACAAAGCTCCACTTAGTAGCCTCAAAACAACTTTGAGCAAACAAAAATAGTTTGCTATAGAACATTCGGGCTTCAAACTCCAAAAAGTTGCCATTATCAAATAAAAACTAGCAACCGTACTATTAAAAACATTCATAGTCTAGATTTGAACTGTCAACTCATGGAAATTTTGACATGATTCCCAAAAGGAATGGACAAAACTAGAAACAAACCCACATTTTGTAGACATGCCAACTAGATAAATACCCACAAAATCATATGAATCAAAACCATATTTTATGGTGAGGATATGAACTTTCTTACCCTCATCATAAGCCCTGATGTTTGCACAAATCAGAAGCACCATCGAGAAAGTAAAATCAGAAGCCTCTTCATCTTTCCCATTCAGAGCATACCCTGCAATCATATAGCTCCACATTCCCTTCATCCTTTTCCTCGATAACTGTTGGTTTTATTTCTCACATTGAATTTCCCAAGTTCACCTGGATAGCTCGTGCTTCATGCATGCAAGGAGATTTGGGCCATTTCATCTCCACCACATCCACAACAATGAAAAAAACCATCAATAAAATAAAAAACAAAATTGGTAATCGAGAAAAACATAGAAGGAAACAAACTTGAAGGTCTAAACATTGCTACCATTCTGGAGGTGGGGCAGGTGGTTCTAGAAGCATGGGCTCACATGCGAGGGAGTGGATGATGCACTAATAGGAAAAGTCCTCTTCTTGCCTTTCCTGTAAAAAAAAACATCATAGCATGTTCCAAATCCTTCAGTGAAATTTTGAAATTGAAAACCTCCAAATGGGATCTGGAGCAGATCCCGGCTGGGTGTTTTTGAATGCTAATGAGATAGCGCACGGTTTTTGAATGCTAATGGTGTTTTTGAATTCTAATGTTGTTTTTGAATTCTTATTTTTTTGTTTGATTATTTGCATATTTTATATTTGGTGTTTTGTTTTGTTTTTCTAATTTTCATATTTATCTTTTATTTAGTTTATTTTGGGTTTATTTATTTCCATATTTTATATTTTGTTGCATTTTAACTTAATTATAGTTAAACAACTCTATGTTTTTAATTTAGTGTAGTTTAATTTAATTTAATTTAATTTAACTAAGATTTTGTCATAATTTGTATTGGCTGCATTTCTTATAGTGAGATCCTATACATAAGTCCCTTCAAGGAAGAACACAATGATGATGATGATGATCATGATCATGATGACAATGAAGATGGAGAATATGATGGTGATGACAACAACAACGACAATGATCATCATAATCCTTGTCATTGCCATCACCATCGTCTTCATTGTCTTCATCAATATCATCATCATCATCTTCATAATCATCACCATCGTCCTCATCATCATGATCTTCTTCATCATCATCATATTCCTTATTATCATCATCATCATCATAATCATCATCTTCATCATCAACGTATTTTTTATCACCATCATCATCATCAGATTCGTCGTCATAATCATCAGCATCTTCATCATCATATTTATGATCACCATCGTCGTCATCTAATTCATCAGCATCTCCATTATCATGATCATCATCTTCATCATCATCATCATCATATTTTTCATTATCATCGTCATCATATTCATCATCATCATCATATTCGTCGTCATCATCATCTTCATCATCGGAACTTTAGGGGGAGCTTAGTGAATGGAGACGTCTACATGACAGGGGGAGCAGCCAGTTGAGTGAAAACTTAAGGATTTCTCCTAAAACCCATTCCAAGGACTAATTTGACAATTCAATATGATCCGAGGAAGTTGTAAAAAATAAAATACAAAATTTTGGGCCCTGTGAAGCCTTCTGTTCTTAGATTTTTGCACATGAAGAATCAAGACTTATGGACCTAGTCCGGTGTCTTAAAAGAGGACGATCCAAACTTGGTAGTTTGGTAGTTCCATAAAGTACATTCTTTATAGGAGTGAATAATCACTCATAACCATTCTATTATAATTTTGGCAAAGCTCAAAAAAATTTAATGAATACCAAAGTAAATATCTTGTCATCATCATCATCATCGTCGTCATCATCTCCCTCTTCCTAGTCAACATATGCAGTCGATCCATGGAAAGTGGTAGGGGTTGTGAAGGTCTACGGTTGGAAAAAAATGTTGGGTATATCAATGGGTGAGAAGCATTCCATGATCAAAAGTTTCTCACTCATTCATATGAAAAAGGCTTAGTAGAATGTTAAAGTCCTCAAGGTTGAGCGGTCCCGATAAAGGTAGTTTAGAGATCGATGGTTGATACTGATATCCCCAAATCAAGATGTGTAGGTTGATAGTGTTGATCTCCCCTATTATGTCTCTCCTCCTCACTCACCTCACCTTTTGACTTGGTTCCTCTTTCTCTTCCTCCTCTTCCTTCTGTGGGCTCTATGATCTGTGCCTTGAGCACCCTCAAAACAAAGAATGATCTCTGAAAGTCTCTGGACACATCAGAGACTATCCATAATCCACCTACAATTGGGGCTTTTGTTTGATCACTTTGAATTGCGCATCTGGGGAGGACATGATTCAATTCTAAAAATAGTTGTTGAATTTAGGATTGATAAAAAAAGTTTCTTTCTGAAAGCATTAGGTTTACATTCTGGGGTTTTTCTTTTAGGTAGGCACATTGAAGGATAATTTTTTCAATGTGTTTGAATAATAATTATATGCACCAAGTTTTGAAAAGAGAAATGAGAATACCTATCAATCCCTCTCATTTGACATCTAGATGTTAGTAGACTCAAGACTAATGTTTGAAAGATAAATTTTCAAGTCTTCTAATACTTAGGTTTATTATGGTGAAGACAATGCTTAGGGATTAGGTAGAGTTTGAAATTGAATGGCTAGTTACTCATGAACTGTGTCCATATGGACAAACATATCAATTAGCTTTGTGATGGTATTTCTAATTTTTTTTTCCATTAATGGAAATGTGGATCCTAAAAAGCTTATTTAGCTGGAAAGATAACAATACAATGCTTTTAATAGCATGTAGAAAAGTTCATTTCAAAAAAGGTAAGGTAAAATGTCATGGAAAAGTTATTCTTTCAATTTTTTAATTTTATGTTGTTTATTTAAACCATTGGTTATGGAAATGATCAAGTGGCCACAACAAGGATAACAATTTTAAATCTCTTAGGGATGTACAATGTTAGAAGTACACTAGTTTTAGGTGGATACGTTGGCACTGGACAAAGGTCATATTTTTAGTTTGTTATCAATGTTAGGGATTTGACACCTGATCTCTTTTGGCCTTGTAACATAGTAGTTCTAATATTGGAGCTCTTCTCAAAACAATTCTAGACAGAAATAAGCTTTAGTACTCCATGAGCCTACTTTCACCCCTACTTTCATATTATGCATTCAGATAAGGTTGCAAGTAGTTCTCAACTACTCTAATCACTTTAGCATGATACTAAACAAACATTTCCCTTCAAAAAATAAATATCCCAAACAACATGGAATACCAAAAACCAATACTCCTAATGGTTATGGCAATGTTCACATTAACAAAACAAGTGCATCATTCTCTTTCTAAATTAATGGGCTTTTCCCGAATCTCATCTTCCATCACCCTTACATGTTCTTCATTCTCAACCTTTATTTTAGTATCTCCTCCTCTATACTAACTCTTGAGTAATCCCCATAAAAAGAATTTGGAAGTGATCATATGCACATGGTTTACCTCACTAATTCCATGTAAATGTTGAATCACTTGGGATTTCTTCTTATTGTCATTTTTTTTTCATATACAATGTTTTTAATAAATAATGAATTTTTTTTTAACACTTAAATTTTCAAATGAAAATAATGATTTGTTTTTAAATGTCAACATTGAACAGTTCAATTTCTCACATACATTCAAAGTAAAATGAGACCTGCCCTTCAAATTTTATCCCTGGTGACTCTGGATCCGTTCAACCTACTAAAGGTGGTGTCTTGGTCAGGTCTAGTACAGAAAGGATGTCCTGATCATGTACAAGCTGATCAATAATGATATCCCTCAATGAAATTTGTGACACACCTTAGGTGAATATCATGTCCAAATCATCACCGATTCACCATCCTTCTCGACTCCAAAGATTCGTCACATGGCTTGCGTAGAAAACAACAGGAGATCATGAAGTTCATATCTTTGAAGCAATGAACCTGGCCTCTACATGAAACAAAGGGATGCTGCTATCTGATACTGTTCTGAACATCACTATCAGCGTAAGTGAAAAGGCAAATAATGTCACGTCCAAACACCGTGATCCATGTGGACAACAATGCAGCATATTCAAAGGAGGCGGAATGACTGGATTCTCAACAGAAAATAGAGATCCCTACCCACGTCCAAATGGTTTTTCCATTATGCTGACAAGTCATCTCTATATCCATCTTCATCTTCATCACCCTATATAAACACCACCTTCCCAGGCCGATTAAGATGCATAAGATGAATCAGTAATTAGAGACAATGCTCGAAGTGTTATTCTGCTAAGAGATTCTGATAATTATGAAAGAGTTGAAATGGCGATATGCTTTGAGAATCTTGTCAATATCAGGGTGTTAATTGTTGGCCAACTTGATTACATGCTCATCTGTCACCCTAGTTTTTCATACCAGGAAAGCGCCAACCATCAGGGCCTGGATGTGAATCACTTTGAATTTTTCTGGATAGTTGTACCTCTGGCTACGCGGTGCTTAGGTTTTCTTATCCCAGGAGTGTCTATCCAAAAACCCTCCAAGAAATCATGGCTTATAAAGTCTTGGTATTTGTCTCCCATTGCATCTTCCACATAGACTTTGGGACCCCAGTGTATTTTTCTTGGTCCCTGAGCATGAATTTCTTCTCCTTAGGTTCAGTCTTTGGTTTCTTCTTAGGAAGCACTCCAAGGTAGCCCTCATTGCTGCTTCTTTTCCTCCTAGTAGAAGATTCTTCCATCTTGGACACAATGACAAACTGCAGAGGGAATATTGTGTTCTTCTATCGCAACGCTTGCCTACACTTAAAATTTGCAAGACTTGATGCATGCAATGGAATTTCATTAGTTTATATAGAGACTTCTATGGTTGGGCTTGATGTCTCACTAATTACTCAAAGAAATTATGCATGTACAACTAAAGACAAACTCTGGATGCAAAAAGGTCTAAGTAGCCTCAGAAAGATGCCTGCCTTAAATTATGGGTTAGAGTAAATGCCCGTAACACATGGGGGTCTTGTATATTGGTCTTTGGCCTACCTGACCATGTCTTCAGATTGTCTTGGAAGTGGATGAAGACAAATTTATGGACCTGCCAAAAGGGTGTTTTAGGCAGATTAGTCCAAATTGAGAAATTTGTCTAAGTATGGAATTGGTGTTAGAATCAACACATGCAACTGTCAATAATACAACATACATCTTATTACATACAATTTGGATACAATTATTGCATATTATTTAATGTAACAATTTGGATACTGAGCAATAAAATCTCTTCTAAGTAGAACCAACACATGTAAGTGTCCATAATACAACATACATCTTATTACCATCTTTTTCTCTTTGGATTTTTATCAAGAATCACCTGACATCAATCTTACTAGCTTAATGGGATTCTCTTATGTTTACAATATATAATGCCATCCGACCTTAGTGCATCTTGGTTTGGACTTCTGTTACACAAGTTATCATTCTTAAACTTTTAATCCACTTTATGCACTTTGGATTTCCAGTCAAACTCAAGGGAAATATTGGTCCTTACTGCATTATTATTGGTACATTCATGAAATGTTGGTTTATCTTGACAATAGTTGATCTACCATATATGAAACCAATAAATTATTACACTATTATCAAACCCTTTCTGTAGAGAACTTGCTGAGACCTTCTATACATAGGATGATGAAGTGGTAGGAAAACAAACAATGATATTCGAAGAGCCACATGAAGAATGCAACATAACACTTGATAGAGATGCAATAATAGAGATGGATATTCCAATTATTGATGGAGTTATAGACAATGCAAAAGTTGTGGAACTTGAAAGTAATGGTTTTGAAAATGTAAAAGAGAAAAAAACCATACATATTGAGTATATTGTGTTAAGGTTAAGAACAACAGCATGAGGAATCATATAGTAATGCAGATAGCATTGCAACAACCAAAATTGTTTATACCCTCGCAACAAGAGACGATGAAAAAACAATAGAATTGGAATTAGTGGCAGAAAAAGATAAAAAATCCAACAGAGCTCTAGCTAATGATGCAATAAAAGAGACTAATTATTTTCTCATTGATACGATAACACAAGACAATCATAGAGGGGGGATAGACATTGTTGAAATTATATTGCTCAGTATACAAATTGTTACATTAAAGAAATAAATAAACTTATTTGAAGTTTTGGAAATAATTTATGAGTGAGTTGAGATAATTTTGTGGTTGTTGTAGCCTCCCTTGGCACTATGTTCCTAGGAGGTAGGGCCCACTCCGTGCTAGTATTTTAAATTCGTATAAATTTTAGATTTTCAATTTGCTTAATGGTTGTATTTGTTTACATTATTTCCACACCCTCAATCTCCTAATAACTATACAAGTAACATATAGAACTTTCTAGTCCTTACCATATTTGTTTACTCATATATCAGTTTTCTACCAATTAATGTGAGATGGTCCTTTAAAATAGGTTGTGTGACTACTAGTTACTCTACCTTTTCAAACATGAAATCCAAAACTATGCAAATTTTTGAATCATAGAGAATCCTCACATTAGTGATACACATGCTAGGCATGGCCACAAAGCTGATTATGTAGTTCTTCCTCTAATCACATCCTCAATCTCCTAATACTTATACAAGTGTGTTGCAAAATTCTTGTCCTATTCAAATTATTACCCAAATTCCATTTTATACTCTATGCTATCACTCCGAAGCTTTAATTTATGCTATAAGTGTTGCTTGTTGTAACAACAAAATGATTCCACTTAATTTCCATAAAAACTAGCCATAGGATTTATTAATTGTCAACATCAATCATGATGCAAGGAGTACCTGAATTGGTGAATGCTGAAATATAGTCAGGGAATTCATACAAAGAACAAGTAAACAAGACCTTATGATCCGTTGATGCAATTAACTAGGAGGTCAGCCAAGGGAAATTGATTCTTGTGCACCTTGGATCCTAGTTGCAAAGCCAATACGAAATAATAGCCATCCCTAACCTTAAGAAAATGCTCGCCACAAATCATGTGTTGAAGAAGATGCCCGCATCATATGGGGGTCTTGTAGATTGATATTTGTCCTACCTGATCATGTCTTCAGACGATCTTGGAAGTAGCTGAGGAAGAAGTTATGAACCTACCAAAACAATGTTTTAGGAATATTGGACCAGACTCACAAAATTTCCCTAGCGTTGGAAAAACTAGCTCATGTGGCCTTGGGAAAATGCTCGTCCTACCTTATAGGTGTATGATAAAAATTATCTGAAGATATCATCCTACAACTTGTTGAAGAGGCTATCTCACCATGGGATCAGTTCTCAAAGAAGATGTTTGATGACAAAGATGATGGTCTACAAAAATAGAGTTTTAGGTTGTTTGGAACTGTTATCTCCTCAAATAAAATAGTCAAGTTTTTTTATTTTAGGTGATAGGAAGTCATTGAAAAATAAATTTCTAAATTTATTTTGGCTCATTTTTTAGATCTTTAGGTATATAATAAAGTTTGAAAAACATTTTATTTGCTTTTTCCTTCAAAAAAGTCAAAACTCGGGTTTCAGTGGCTTAGGCGGACATTTAAACTGTTCATTAGCCACTGAAAGCAAAGATTTTTGTAGCTAAAGCATGGAATTCGGAGCTATTTTAGCCACCGAAAGCACAGAAGCTTCGAAATGGTGAGCATGTTTTAGGAAAACTCAATTTTCTCAGCCACATAGAGGTTGGTTTACATGCTCAAATAGTCTATTGACAAATATAAATCCTCATAGTTCCAATGGTACTTTAATATCTTCATTTATAGCTCAGAAAGGAAGTCAAAAGTGCCACGCAAGATGAGGGAGTGTTTTCAGGAATGTGGCGTTTTTACTATGCTGAGTCACCATTTTCAAATGATGATACTGGGCGACTGGAGTATCATCTTGAGAAACAGTTGGAGGATTTTGTGCCTGACATGTCAAAGAAAAATAACCTCTCTCAGTTTTCCTACATGTGTCATATATTTGTAGAAACAAATCCATCTCTGAGTCCTGGTCTAGATAAAAAATTCAGGGCGCTCCAAGCTACCGAATTTTTTGTTTTTACTATGAAAAGTCATCATTTTCAAATGATGATTCTGAGTGACTGGAGAATCGTTTTGCAAAATGATCATATTTATTTCTTCCTAAAATGTCATAGAACAATAACCTCTTTCAGGTTTCCTACAGGTGTTGCATATTTGGAGAATCGAGTCCATCTCTGAGCCCTAATTTGCGGATCTCAGAATTTCCCTGTTTGACACATGTTTTTGAAATATATATGTATGGAAAATGAAAATGATTATCAAATAAATGAGAGAGGTTTTTACCCATAACTAGCCAATCTAGAAAAACCTCTCTCTATTTTCCAAAATATATTTTTATTTGAGATATATAGGTCAATATCGGAGCAGCATATTTCCAGAAATTTCTGCATTTTCCAGCCACCTCACAAATTCGGATTTGAGATAGGAAAAGAGGTTATCAGATCCGTCTTTTGAGGATATTGAAACTGATTTGTAAATATTATTTAATCTCATTGAAGAAACATTGTATAGGTTTCAACTTTCGATACTTTTTCATACTGTTACTCTCATAATTCTCATTTTCATGCCAATAATATAAGCTTCTTTTGCCATTTATGTTCAGATTTCATTTTCTACCTTTCTATACTTGCACTTAAATGCTCATTTTGATGTTTTTTCTATTTTTCTAATGCCAGATAACTGACATCCTATATTTTTATTGATGAATGAATAGAAATTATCATTTACTTATTGTGATTAGACATTCATATATGCTTTGCTTATGAGTCTGCTAGCATGATAAGAATTTTACATACATCCACCTTTTATCATCTCTCTAAACATAAGTGGTTTAAATCCTTATCTATATGAGTGTGTTTATGCATGTTTTGAATGAGTGAGTTTTTATTAAGTCATCCAACTTGATCCATATTACCCATCATTAAGAAAATACTAAAGTTACTAGGCATCTTCGAGCTGCAACCTAGAAGAGTTTCCTCGAGAGTTTCCCCAGCAACGGCGCCAATTTGTTATCTCTCCAGGAAAATATTCTAGGTTTATGGTAGGTGGGACTTGTAAGATACATGGTTATTGGATGGGAATCATCTATCTACAGAACACATGCCCCAAATTCTATGTCTACTGCATAGATGGGATGGTTTATAGAGTTCTTTTCATTATTGATGATGTAGGCAAGATGCTTTTCTTTGTAGAGTATCTTGGTCTCTCCTCAAAACATCAGTATTGTAGCTCATGTAATATCCATCTGTAAGGTACCACCTAGACTTTTAATCCATGAGCAAGACAAGAGGAGGACAAACTTAGGTGGGACGTTAGCAACTAGTATGTCCATCACTATGCTTTTTGAAGCTGTTGGGAGAGGTTTATGACGAGGTCTTTTATGAGGCCTAGGAATTTGAAATTCGTATATTCAAAAGAGAAAAGATCATGGTAGGGTTTTGTAATGTTGAGTCCAAGCTCATCCATCACTTCTTTTGGCATTAGGTTGTGGGATGCTCCTAATTCAAGCAAACAATTGTGAAGGATCTTGTCATGGATGGTCAAGGATAAATAGAAGGGTGGATAAGACTCATATAGCTCTTCAACCATAGGACCTATGGTTACTATGGGATTATCATCTTTAAAATTGAAAAAGTCAGCATCCATGGGTGTATTTGGTTGAAGAGATTTCAATATAGATGACTTAAAGGAATCATTCTTCATAAGTTCTATCAAAGGAAAAGGCATTTTCAGTTTCTCAATTTCTGATTCAAGATTGAAAGAATAGGACAACTTGTCAGAAATTCTTACCTCTTGTGATGGAGCTTTGAGCTGGATATGATCATGGGTTGATGGCTGCAATGGATTTTGCTGCTACTTTGGAGGAGCATCCATATTCTTTGCAGGAGAAGCAATATTTTTAGTAGGAGGAACAGGCTGCTTTGTAGGGACAGGACTCTTCTTTCTGGGAGCAACAATCCCGGACCTCAAATTATAACCTCCTTGATCATCTTCCCAGTACAAGTATTCTTTAGTGATCTGCTCATTGATGAGGGATTCCTCATAATATCATTGTGTCAATAAAGAGAGATCAACTTCATCTTCCATGCAATTGATGTTTTCTTCTGTTTCTCCTTCTCCCTAAGTAAACTTTTATTCTTCTTCTAACACCACATTTTGGAAAGGAGATCTGATTCTTTGTTCCTCGGCTGGATTCCTATCCCTTTGAAGGATCTAATCCTATGGGTTATTCCTTCTGTAAGGGAAAATATTAGGGTTTCCAAGAGCAAATTCATTTGACCCTTTACCCCTTACAAGTAGTTGACCTTGATCTTTAAGTTTAGACATCTCAATTGTTAAGTTGTCCAACATATTGGCCATTTTTTCCATTTTATTCTCTGATGGAGAAGGACCTAAGGGATCTGAATATTGTTTCCTCCTGTCCACTTTTCCATTAATTTTATGAGATGCAACAATATTAGACTCAACATCAAGAGAAGCATCTTGCATGAGTGATAAAGAAGCAGATATTATTTCTCTGAAAAGAAGACAAAACTCAGAATCAAAATCATTTGCATAAGTGATTTTGGCTGAAGTATCTATAGGTTTGATCTCAGCAGGGATCTTGCTGAACATTTTGTTAAATCTTTTTGTGAAATTTGAAACAGAATCACCATTCTCTCTCCTCAAATTGCTAAATTCCATGATATATTAAAGGTGGTCTCTTCTTTCTCCCCAATTCTTCAAAAATATGTTATCTAGAGCTTCAATGCCAGCTACTGATCTAGTAGGTAACTCTTTGAACCATTTCCTAGCCTGACCATCTAAACTTTGCACAAAAACCTTAGTCCACACATCCTCTTGTTCAATGTTTATATTCTCAGCATGACTGTAGAATGCCTCTAAATGTTCCTCAACTGTAAAATATCCCTCCCCAGTAAACATAGGCATATATTTTAGATAATCTCCAATAGGCATAGTACAAAGGGGGTTAGGAAAATTTAGAGGGGCATATTTGGCAATGAGGATCCTCTCCATCTTGGTCAGAGGGGCAGCCATATTGGTTGTGGGTATGGAAAGGGAAGAAGAATATTTTGGTAGTGTGGGTGGTAGCTAATGAAGTATAGGTGGTAGATCTACCCTAGTGGAGTTTCCAGGAACTAGATCTACACAAGAAAATGTACTTGAAGATCCCCCAACCTTCAAACTTTATGATTCTCTTATAAATTTCTGAGAACTATATGCTTCAGTAGAAGAATATTTAAAGCGAGTTCTATTTGATACAACCAAAGAAATACCTCTGGAAGTACTTGATGCAACTCCCCTTGTATATATGGAAGTTTGTCTTTGTGAAGCTCTTCCTCTTCTTATAATATTTTCAGGATCTGAAACAGGTGTCACTGGTGGCCTTTGAGGATTTGCTCTGGTACTTGGTCTTCTTGAAGCCACCTTATTCCAATGGAGTCTCCAAATAGATTATTACAACCCAAACAGTGTCCATAATTTGTCTATCAGCACAGTAGGATCTATGTCGTCCCCCAGGGAATCTGAGCTTCAATCTCTTTTCCTCGGCAACAGCGCCAATTTCTTATCTCTCTAAGAAACTTTTCTAGGTTGCAGCTCGAAGATGCCTGGTAACTTAAATATTTTTTAAAATGGTTTACTCAATGGATCAATTCAGATGACAAGTAAGACCTCACTCACTCAAGACATGCATAAACTTAACCAAATGGACAAGGATTTTAACTATCAATGTTCAGAGGGTTTGTAATAAAGGTGAATAGGTGAAGAATTCTCACTATGCTGGCAGATTCACACATAAGGCACTTACACATGAATGGCTAATCATAAAAAGGAAATATACTTGCAATTCCAATTATCCACATAGAGATAGGATGACAACTATCTTGTATTAGGTAAATAGAATAAACCTGAATTAAACATCGAAGCACAAGTATAGAACAGAAAGAAGATGAAATCTGAACATGTAATGGAAAAATAGCTTGTATTAATTGATAAGAACATGAGAAGATTGAATACAAAAAGTTTCTAAGAGTATCCAAATGTTGAACCCTTTATTCTACAGTAGTCACAGGATTTATATCATTCACAAAATTTATTCTAGATCCTAAATAATTGGACCGATTTTACTAAAAATAGACAGTCATAACTATTTGCTAAAAATAGGTAAAGACCCTATCTTCAATTGCCAATCTACCTAACTCCAAAAATATTCCTATTCCTTGAACTTGTTAATAGCTGTAGTAGACACTGAAGTAGAACTCAAACTTTCCATTTGGCAAACAAGATACCTTTTTTTAGAGTAGGTAGGATATGTGATCTAATTCACCTCGATGGCACCTTCAAAACTGAAAATAGAGCCGAAAAAATGATGCCTTTAATTATTTTCCAATCTTATAAAGCATCCATGAAGTGTTTGGATCAACAAAAATCATTTCTGTGCAAAAATATGCTTTCTTGCACTATTCTGCGCTTTCGGTGGCTAAGGAAGAAAAACTATGGGCCTATAAGTTGCCGAAAGATCTGTTTTCAGTGGCTAAGGAATAGCTGCAGTGTTCTCCTAAGTCACCAAAAAGTCTGTTTTAAAACTTTAATCAAAATTGTCATCACACTTTACCCTGATTCTTTAAGGCTTCAGTGTTAACCCTTTGGTGTCTTCGCAGCCTGCCTAGGGTTTGGGATGGTAGAAACATCACAAGCTTCCTCTGGGCCACAAAGGCTCATTGCTACTTCTGCTAGGGTTTCCAGCTTCTGGTGAGCTTGAGACTGAGGGCTTGAATTCCTTGTTTGCAGCTTGGATAGCCTAATTTTCCTGTAGAGCCTAGTGTTTTATTTCCTTAACCTAAGATTACTTTCCTCCAGCTTGGTATACTTCCCTTTTATCTCCTATAGAGAGTCATACAATTCAGCATTCCTCTTGGTTAACCTCCTATTGGTTCTCTTGATTTCCCTCTCCAAGACTTCTAGCTCATACACCTGCCTGAGCAGCTGATTGATTTTCTGGGATCTAGGTTTTCTAGATGAAGCCTCTGCCACTGGTTCACCTTGATCCTCCTTTGGTGTAGGTGATGGAAACTCCTCATGGAATATTGTAACCTAATCTACTAGGTTAGTTCCCTTTTCTTCTTCATCCGTAGAATCATAGTAAGGTAGGTCAAGGATATTTTTGTTTGGTGCTGAAACCTTCTCTTCCTTTTCACTGAAATATAGTTTCCTCTTGGCCTTATTGGTCTTAGGAGATGGAGAGGATTGATCCACTACAATTGGAGATATGGCCCTCCTCTTAATCTTACCACTTCTGGGAGTGGAGGAATTTTTTGAAGAAGACTTCCTTTTGTCCTCTGGCTGTAATTCTGTCTCAAAATCGTTCCAAACTAGGAAGTATTTCTAGGCCACGTTCCTTCTTTGAAATAGTTTGAGGACAATTAACTTGATCAAGCCATGATGGGATATCCTCCCTACAATATTGGTGGGCTTGGCTTTAACTTGATGGGCCATTTTAGTCAAGCTTTTGTATAGGTAAAAAGGCAATTTTAGGGGACTCATGCTAGTGAAATGGTTCATTAAATTGAAATGGTATATCATTACCCTATTATACGTTCCCTCACAAGTTATGTAGACCAGAATTGCCTTAAAGAAGTGCTGCCATTTTTCCTCAATCTAGGATGTAGGAATGCTCTTCTTCCATACAATGTTCTTGTGCTTAGGCTTCAAGTAAGACCTGAATTATATAATATTTGTGATAGTGGTTTTGAACTAGATTTACCTAGTCCCTGGGAGCTCTGTTACTTCAGCAATCAGAGCCTCATCCACCTGGAATTCTTCTCTTCCAATCACTGCTTTCAAGCCATCAAAGGAGAGAGCGAAGGCTTTTGCCACTTGCTGATGGGATCCCTGAATATTTTTGCAGAACCTATAGTAGCCTGAGTCTTTGAAAATATGACATACCTCTGGATGTGACTCAAGGTAGCCAATATCACCCAGTTCCTTTCTTAGGGAAGGTCCTCCTCCTTTCTTCATTTCCTGGATTGTTCTTCTATACCTATAAAATTGAAAATTCAAACCCTAGAGAAGGCAATTACAACGCTGGATTTAGGGTAGCTTGGCTCAGTGAGGACGCATGCAAGAAATGTGGAATGAATTACGGAGGGGGTGCTTATTTTGAGGGAGCTGACTGGAAATTACGGTTTGATCAGGGTGACGGTGTATTCTGATGAGGCCCACAAGCTAACTAATGCCATAATCATTCAAACTGAAACCAATTCTTCATGGTGGTTCAATCAAAAACATGGGACAGGTGGAGGGAAGAGAGGGTTAGGGTTTTGATAGGTCACTTCAGTTTCATAATGACCCCTCTCACCAACTCATGATTTATTGCAGTTCCTATCTTTTTGGCAGTTAATGGCTTGATGGTGGCACTCTTCATGCTGACGGTTGCTGAGTGTGATGGATGCACCAACCGTTTTACCTTCAATGCGCTTTTGGTGGCTAAGGTAGCCCCAAATTCTATTTTTAAGTTGTCGAAAGCTGGGATTTTCGATGGCTAATGAATAGTTGAGATGTTTGCTTAAGCCACCGAAAGCTAAGCTTCAAATATTTTATTAGAAACTAGAGTCTAAAGTGTTCCAAAATTTATTAAACACTTCAATCTTTCACAATGATCCTTGAAAATATTTAAAAAAAATATTTGACCTCCTATCAGTACACAATATAAATATTCTAAGTCTAATTTATTGAGGACTGATTTATTTAGGATATAACAGGCACTATTCCATTACTGGAAAAACTGCCTCAGTGTCCCTAGGGAAATTCCTGCCCTATCTCATAGGATGATGCAAAAAATAATATGAAAGTGTTAGGATATATCTTATTTATGGGTGCATATAACCATGGTCTCAGTTATCTCGTGGAGTGTTTTATGAAAAATATATAAATCTGCCAAAAGTAAGAAAAAATATTATTTTGAATTTTAAGAACACAAGAAAATTGATTGAGTGTTAGATTCGGGAAATTGAAAAGCAATTTTGAAATGCCTGTAAGAAGGGGTTATTTTGATGATAAAATTCATTAGGTAGCATAGTCATGTTCCTTGGTGAACTAAATATCCATCCATACCTTCAGGTTGTCTTATAATGGTCTGATATGCAAAATATCAATCGGCCAAAAATAAAAATAAAAATATTTTGCATAATGAGAACAAAAGAAAATTGACCAAGTGTTAAAAGTAGGAGTTTGAGTGTGTGTGTGAACAGATTTATCTTGTGATATGGTCTTGTTCATTGTTGAAATGGATATCTATCCATGCTTGTAGGTTTCCTTATGGTAATCACATGAGGGAGAAATCAATCTGCCATAGTAGAATAAAAATTGTTCTTACAAGTTAAAAACAATTTTGTCTATGTTAAATTAAACAGTTTGGAAGCCTATTTTAAAATGGTCTCCAGATAATCCGAGTGTATCAAAAAGTTCAAAAGGTGACATGGATCTGATCCTTGTTGAGGTGGCCATCCAGCCATACTTTTAGTTTGCATTATGATGGTCATATATGCAAAAGATGGACCTGCAAAGTTAGTGAAAAATAATAAACAGAGTTTATTAAATACAAAGCTACATGAATGTATTTAGAAAAATAAACAGAAATTTAATAAAAAGAACTGAGACATAGTTTTGAACAGACACATATTACTATTGGAGAGATGCAATGTTTAGAAGAAGTTTTAATTGATTGTTTCATTAAAACAATAAATAACAAACAGAGATTCGAAGAGGTGTCTAAGCATGATGACATGGCTAAATAGCCTTAGAAAGATGCCTGCCCTAAATTGTGGGTTAGAGTAAATTCCCGTAGCACATTGGGGTCTTGAAGTGTGTTGGGTTGTTTACCTAACCATGGTATTATTTCTCCTTAAGCATGTCTGAAGAAAAAGTTGAATCTACAAAAATGAGGTTTTAGAATAAATTTTGGAGAAAGTCCTGAAAATGACAAAGTGTTGGAAAACTAGCTCACATAGCCTTAATAAAATGCCCGCCAAAAATTGTGTGTTGAATAAAATGCCCGCACCATATGGGGGTCTTATAGATTGATATTTTTCCTACCTGATCATATCTTTATACTGACTGGGAAGTAGCTGAGGAAGAAGTTATGAACCTGCCAAAACAATGTTTTAGGTAGACTAGACCAGACTAAGAAAATTGTTTAAGTGTTGGAAACAATGGCTCATGTGGCATTTGGAAAATTCCTGCCGTACCTTATAGGTATATGATAAAAATTATCTGAAGCTATCATCCTATATATTGTTGAAGAGGCTATCTCACCATGGTCTCAGTTCTTAAAGAAGATGTTTGATGACAAAGATAATGGTATACCAAAACAGAGTTTCAGGTTGTTTTGCACTACTCGAGTACTGGAAAAAATGCCTCAGTGTCCTCAGGGAAATGCCTTCCCTATCTCATAGGATGATGAAAAAAATAATATGAAAGTGTTAGTCTATAGCTTGTTTATGGGTTCATCTAAACATGGTCTTAGTTATCCTGTGGAGTGTTTTATGACAAAGATATAAATCTGCCAAAAGTAAGAAAAATATTATTTTGCATTTTAAGAACACACAAAAATTGGTTGTGTTAGATTCAAGAAATTGAAAAGGAATTTTGAAATTCCCGCAAGGAGGGGTCATTTTGATGATAAAATTCATCAGGTAGCATAGTCATGTTCCTTGGTAAACTGAATATCCATCCATACCTTCAGGTTGTCTTATTATGGTCTCATATGCAAGATATCAATCTGCCAAAAATAGGAAAAATAATATTTTGCATAATGAGAACAAAAGAAAATTGACCAAGTGTTAAAAACAGGAGTTTGAGAGGTCAGTTGGAAATGCTCGCTAAGGGCTTTCTTTGTGCAAGTAAATTTATCAAATGTCATGGATTAATTATTTATTAAGCTGTCCATATGCTCCTGACTTTAGGTCTCCATAGAGTATTCACACATGTGAAATAGGAGTCTACCAAAATGGGAAGAAATATGTTTTGATGTTCAAAGGAGCTTGAGAGGCTATTTTGAAATGCTTGCCAGAGGTTGTGTGTGTGTCAATAGATTTATCTTGTGATATGGTCTTGTTTATTGTTGAAATGGATATCTATCCATGCTTGTAGGTTTCCTTATGGTGACCACATGAGGGAGAAATCAATCTACCAAAGTAGAAGAAAAATTGTTTTTACATGAAGTTAATTTTTTTTTTTGTCCAAGTGTTAAATTAAACAGTTTGGAAGTCTATTTTCAAATGATCTCCAGATAATGCATGTGCATCAAAAATTTCAAAAGGAGACATGGATCTAATCCTTGTTGAGGTGGCTATTCAACCATACTTTCGGTTTGCATTATGATGGTCATATATGCAAAATATGGACCTGGAAAGTTAGTGAAAAATAATAAACAAAGTTTATTAAATAAGAAGCTACATAAATGTATTTAAAAAAATAAATAGAAATTTAATAAAAGGAATTAAGACAGAGTTTTGAAGAGACACATCTTAATATTGGAGAGATGCAATGTTTAGAAGAAGTTTTAATTGATTATTTCATTAAAACAATAAATAACAAACAAAGATTCGAAGAGGTGTCTAAGCATGATGAAATGACAAGGTGTAATTGGAACACGAAATGAAGGAAAGAGATGAATAAGGACATGCATAATGACATTGACAAGCAAGCATGAAAAGCATGGAACATCTAGAGAGTCAACTGACCCTTCTGTGGTCATTTGAAGATGATTTGGGAAAGACAAAAATGTTGGTGCAAAGATGACAAGGAGATGGTGACATGAAAATAGACAAGAAAACTTGATGACAGAGATGGTTGTGAGAATGATAAGATTGGTAGAAAAAGACGTTGAAATTGAGTTCAAGCCTTAGCTCACTGATTCACTAGCCCCGTCTCAGTGAGCATTGTGTCTAACAGACTGAAGTTTTCATTGATTCCAACACGTTTTGTGCAATGGCCTTTGATTTACTCACAAGGAGACCTTGATAGTTTTGGCATTGGAACACTATGTGGCCCAAATGGTCCAATCGGAAAGTAATTAACATTGTTTCAATGGCCAATAGCTTAGTGGAGCATTGGGTCTATAAAAAAAATGAATTGGCTAGAGTAATTGTTGACTGAACCCTCTTGTTTTTTTTTTTGTAAATAAAACTTGCATTACTTTACAGAAATAGAATTACAAAGCAAAATACATCTAAATCCGTCCAAAAACCATGGAGGCCTTGGCCCAATCCGGCAGAACCCTGCCCGGGACTAGAGCTGATTTGTCTTGCCAAAAAAATACAGAGGTTTTCCAAGTCTTTCAGCCCCCCCTTTTACAACCAGTCCTACCATAATTTTTAGCAAAATTACAGACATTCCAACCCACATCAAAATGGACTTGCTATAGAGCCTATCACCATGAGGATCCCAATTAACTACATGGTTCCCACTGCTACTTCTACTTTGACTACCTAGGCTACTTATAACATAAATTAAATCCTGAAAAAACACAGACATAGAGAGGGTATCAGACCCGACAAGGAGAAGAAGGGCCCCAACAGGGAACCATAGCTGAGGGGAGCACTGCAACTATTTGTTGGGGGCTTGTCATGTGCATCGACACCACTTGTTGGGAGACAACCATTTTCGGGGAGCTCATTGGACCTCCTTCTTCTGCTGGACCTCCTCTGTTGTCCCTCACCTGAGGCCGAGCATACTCCAGGGCATGACGATCAACAGGGTGGAAAGGGAATCCTAACCAAGCTACAAGGATGTTTATTTTCTGGTGCATAGTGTGGCATTAATTGTTGTGCTATTTCCAAAAGGGCAATAGTTATGTATCACCTTCTCTCTTAGCCTCTTGCATCACTGAGCAGTGACCCACCAGATGAACCATCACCTAGTAAGTTGTTAGCATGCAATCGTAGGCCGAGGCTTAACCAGCAGTGTTTCCAGGGTCTAAGACCCAATCTGCCACCTCTGCATGAAGAATTTCCTGTGGCATAGCTTTCACCTCTACCCACAATCCCTCAACCACCATTTTGACCTCTCTACAGATACTGAGCGAAACATGCTCCTTGAGGAGCTCAGCCTCCTCTTGAGCTTGGAGATGAGCCTAGATGGTTTGTCGAGTCTGTCGCATGATAGTTTTCCGTTTAGCTGTAGAATAGCCAGACGCCTCCCTGGAACCACCGTCCCTCCTGAATTTCCATTTGGGAGCCATCGAGATAGGTTGTGAATAAGAGGGGAGGGATAGGAAGTGATGCTAATGCGCTCCCACAGAGATAAACACCAAGGTGAAACATGGGGTGGAATGCTAATACTCAAGCTTGAATTCTCTGTAATGATACTCAGTGGAATGGAGATCAAATCGTTCAAAATAAAATATAGGGGTGCTCGTGGGAGCACTCCCATCCTTGACCTTAGCATGCGTTAGACCTATGATGAGAACGAGAGCCATCGTCCTGTGGTGATTATGAGCCCAGGTCGGTCGACGGTCCCTTCACCTGGTGCCAATATTATCATATCCAGTGGCATGAACCAAAATAATGGTGCAGTATAGCCACTAGAGCCAACAGGAATTTAAACCTTTGGAACCACACAGCATTAGTCTGGCCTTGTGTAGGCGTGCTCGTGCCTCCCATCTCCACCTGTCCTCCCAACTTCCTAATCGACCATCTGTACTTCCCTCGTGACATCTCTTAAGGCCAGATGGTGACACTATTTGGCCCATTCCTTCTCACCAAAAGCTTCCAGTTTGTCGCATCGGAAGCCTAGTCCGCCCTCCACGCCAGCATTCACCAACCGGTCAGCAGTTTTGTTAGCCTCCCTTCTGACATGGCAGAATGAAATAGCGGGGTAGGCAAGGAGGAGCTCGCAAAGCTAATCCAATTGGTATGCTAGGTTCCAGCTAAGAGAGACCTTTTAAGATGTTTTATCATTTGTCAATCGCTTGGCCATCTAGATGAGGGTGTTGGAATCGCCTTCGATGATCTCGAGAAAAAACCCACCCCTGATCAGCACCTCGAAGCCATGGATTAGGCCTTATAACTTGGTAGAGTTATTGGTATCCTTCCCAATAGATCCCATGAACACCATCGTGATCCTATCCTCGTGATCACGGCAAAGGCCACCAAATCTCGCTGGGCCCGGATTTCCTCTCGAAGCACCATTGAAGTTCAGCTTGAAGACAGAGGGGGGAGGGGAACACCATATATTCATGCTGGAGGGTTGACATAATTTGTCCCATTGACGCAGGCCATCCATCATAGATCTATCCAGCCCCCAATTCACAACAATCTGAGCTTCCTCCCATGGGAAAATCTTGTCTTGATCGTGCCACTGCATGCATCGGATGGACGATAATAGGTTGTCTTTCACTATTTTCCATATCATCTACACATATTTACACTAGTCTCTAAATATCCGAGCGTTCCACTCCTTCCATATGCACCACATGGCCATACCTGGGAAGCCTTCCCAGATTGTTCTGATAATGGGGTTTTTATAAGCTTTTGGGCACCAGTTTTTCAGGGTCTGAGAGGGCTGAACCCGTCTTTTGTCATTTCATCGGAACCCCATCACTCCCTTGTCCCACACAACAACTGCGAAAGGGAAGTTGTCCAAAATATGGCTCATTAATTCCTCTACTTGATAGCACAAACAACATTGGGACAGCCTTTGTATCCCCCGTTTGCGTAAGTTGTCACTTGTGAGGATCCTCCCTCGGACGATCATCCAAACAAAGAGGGAAACCTTGGGCCACAAGTTGGCTGTCCAAATTTTCTTCTAGATGTCATCAATCACAACATTATGAGTAATCTTGATACTATAGGCCTCCTTGATGCTAAAGGATCCTCTAGTCGAGTAACCCCATCTTAAGATATTCGGACCTTCTTGAACCTTGATAAAGCATTTGTTCAGTTCATCCTGAAAGGCCTCCCAATCCTCCTCACCTGTGGGTTCAGGTTTCTCTTAAAAGTCCCAATGACGATGGTCCATATGAGTTCCCAACCTCCAAGACTGATTCACCTGGATCTTTCCCCCCTCAGGCACCTTCTTCTTGATGTGATCCCATCGCAGATCCCTGCCAACGATGGGTAGTTGGTTCCATGAGTCATCCCAGAATTTTGCCTTGCTTCCATCCCCGATCTCCTAGAAACTATGCTCTTGGATAATCGACTTACCAACCAGGGCTTTCAACCATATGGGGGAACCACTTGGGGCCTCGTTGAATTTGATCAAAATATGGCTAGGCCTATCTCAAGCATATTTTATGCACCAAAATTTCTCTCATGATTCCATGGAGTGGGTTACCTAGCGCCACAAAGCTTTGGTTCCTAGGATCTATGACATCACTTCAGGGTCCCTAAGGCCCAAACCTCCCTACCGCTTTGGCCTACTAAAATCCTCCCCACTCACCAGAGAGAATTTATCCTTTTCCCCACAACCCCCTGAAGGAAATTTGTGCTCGATATGGTGAATTTCCTGGAGGATAGATTTAGGAGCAGCTAAGATTGAGAAGAGGTAGGTAGGCATAGCCTCTAAAATGGATTTGACCAAAATCAGTCTACTGGGAAAATTTAAGGGGTGCAGCACCCAGCTTGAAAGCTTCTATTTCAATATATCCAAAAGCTCCTACCAAGATTCTTTTTTTGACCTACCCATCCCGAGGGGAATCCCAAGGTACTTGACATTTATTTGGGTTGACCGCCAAGCCTGAGGCCCTTGCAAAGAGATCTAGGATTTTCTTGAAGGTACATGCTTCTTGGACTGAAGGGTGCCCCATGAGCATGGTATCATCAACAAATTTTTGATGAGTCTTAGAGGATGCCCCAACATGAACCTTAACTCCTCGTATTTCCCCACGTTCAACTTGGGTAGCAATGGGACAACTCAGTCCCTCAGCCATGAGGATGAAGAGGAAAGGAGACAGAGGGTCTCCTTGGTGAATGCCACAAGAGAGCTGAAAAGTGTTGGTGGGAGAACCATTGAGGAGGATGTTAAAGAAGGCTGAGGTAACAAGACCCATGACCCACTCCACCCAGTCAGGAGAGAATCCAAAGGCCCCCAACATTCTCTCCATGAATTCCCAGTTGAGTTTATCATATGCCTTTGCTATGTCAAGCTCTATCATCAGACCAGGTGTCCTCGTGATTTTGAGTGAGTGCAGCACCTTGTGGACAAGAATAACCCCATCCAGGATCTACCTTCCTTCCACGAAACCAGACTGCTCTCGGCTGATGAGAAATGGGAGAAGAGGTTTGAGCCTATTAGCAATGACCTTGGAAATGATTTTGTAAATGACATTACATAACGGTATCAGTCTGAATTTGTCAGGGGTATCCACCCCGGCCTCTTTGGGAATAAGGGTGAGGAAGGTGGTGTTGAAGGCTTTGATGACCCTTTTCTTGGTCCTGGATTCCTCCACAATGCTGAGCATGTCCTTCTTGACAAGATCCCAGAAGAGATGAAAGAAGTTGGTTATGAAGCCATCAAGGCTTGAGGCTTTTCCCAAAGCCATATGGTCGACTGCTTCCTCAACCTCCAGCATCCCGATAGGCTTGGTTGGCATTTCGTTGTTTTCACCAATGACCAACCTAGGTATTAATCTTGTGATATGCTCAATGTCCTGACTTTAGTCCCTGCCATCCTCCCTAAGAAACTTAGAGAAGTGTTGTGTGAGTTTGGCTTCAATATCCCACCTAGTTTCCACTCTGTTACCATCCCTTGTCTTAAGTCTCTGGATTCTAGAGATATTCCTGTTCTGGATCACCGAGTTATGAAAGAATTTGGTATTTCTTTTTCCCTCTTACATCCATTTAACCCTCGCCTTATGTTGCCAAAATAGAGCCTCATGCTTTTCTCTAGCCTCCAGCTACCTCATTAAATCCTTCTCTTTGACTTTCCTGCCCTCATCCTAGCCTTCTTCCATACCTTTTCTATTAATGAGATACAACTCAAGTAACAATTTGTTTTTGTCCTCAAATATGTTCCCAAAATTCTCTTTGTTCCACATGTGGATCTTTGCCTTCAGAGCCTTGATTTTTTGCTAAAAAATGGTACATAATGGTACCTGGGGGGGACCCATTCCTGACACCACTGACTGACAAGGTCCTTGAAGTCTTTGTGTTCCATCTAAAAGTGTTCGAAATGAAAAGGTTTTCCCATAGGGGAAAAAGACCAATCCCAAGATAGGAAGATGGGATAGTGGTTTGAGCTAGTAGCTGGGAGAACATCAACCAAAATATCCCCCGTGATATGCATGATATTCTCTAACACCAAGAAACAATCCAGGCGCGAGGACACCAAATGCTCCCCTCCTTGCTTGTTGTTCCAAGTGAACCAACCACTCCCATTTTCCACATCAACTAGCGAGATCTGAGATAAAAACTCACTGAAAGCTTCCTGGTATTTATCCAGGAATCATCTTCCTCCCTTCTTTTCCCCTAGATTGGCGATCAGGTTGAAGTCTTCCCCAAGCACCCACGTCCCCCTCTCTGATTTCCCTTTGAACCAATTGAGGAGATCCATGAAATACTACTTCTTAGGGAAATATATAGGACTATAATTGTTCCCTAGGGAGCCTTTAGCTCCTGAATCCAAAAGGTAAAAATCTGCCATTAGAGAAACCTTATTGGCCCGCCAGTTAGAGAAATCCACCGACCGGGGTTTCCAGAGGATTTCCATACCTCTAGATTGTCCAGCTGCATCAATAGCCATGACATGAATCCCTTTCTATATTTTGTCCTTAATCTTTTCGAAGCCCCCAGAGCTGCATTTGGTTTCTTGGAGGAAAAGAATATCCAGGGTTTCCTGCCTAATTTTATATTTTAGCATTTTCCACTTCCTGGGGTTGCTGCACCCCCTTATATTCCACGAAATGATCTTCATTGACAACCCTTTTTAGCTTCAGAGAAGGTCACCTTGATTGTGGGATACTGGCTAGATTCAATCGGTCACACTCCTACCATTGCTATACGCTGCTTATTCATCTTCCTCCCTCTTCACAGTTCCTCCTCCAGTGAATTCCTCTTACTACCCTNCTGGCTAGATTCAATCGGTCACACTCCTACCATTGCTATACGCTGCTTATTCATCTTCCTCCCTCTTCACAGTTCCTCCTCCAGTGAATTCCTCTTACTCCCCTTCTGGGCATCTGGATCAATCCCGACACTCTCAAGAGCACCTGTTCGGATGATTTCTTCCCAAAGGAACTCAAGCTGGCATCTTGAGACGTAGCCTTGTCTCTTCTTCCTACATTCTTCCTCTATGGCATCCAAGTCTAGCTTTCCTAGTTCCATGTCTTCACCTTCTTCCTCCTTCGTTCCTTTCATCTGCTGAACATCCTCTTCCACTAGGGCTTTGGTTAAGCTTTCCTACTGGTCATCAACCATTAGCGCCCCTGGGACCCCTTCGTCCTCATTTAAGGACCCTAAAGTATCGAAGGGATTCCCTGGTCTATTCTCCTTGGTCACTGGCTCCTTTCTCATGGTGGTTTTTCCTCCTCTCTTGTTTCTCCTTTTGTTCTTGACTTGGGTGAACCCATCTGCTTCTTTAACCTTACTTGAAGGAGGGGCAGAAGGTTCAACCCCGGGGCTAAATTTGGGATAGTTCCTTCCCATATGACCATAGTCATGACAGTGGTGACATCTGAAGGGCAGTTGTTCATAGTCAATGGGATGAATCCATTCCTTGTATTCCCAGTTTAGACTGATTGCTTCTGGGAGCTCTCTAGAAAGATCCATATAGACACAGATCCATGCAAAGGTAGTATACCTTTGGATCTTGGTTTGTTCTGCTATTTTTATGAATTCTCCCAGAGTGTTTCCGATGTCCCTTAGGGTCTCCAAGTCCCAGTATTCTCCCAGGAGGGAGAAAAGGTGGATCCATACCGGGGTGACTGTCATGTCCTCCATCTCTGGGTTAAAACACTCCTTCCATGGATGAAGGTATAAGCCAGCCAAAAAAAAGAAGTATGGGCCTCCCTCCATGACTCTATCCCTATCTTCCTGGTGAAAGAAGATGATTGTGAAGAAACCCTTTGAGCCAAGTTGGAGATCATAGTGTCCTTTAGGATTCCACACCCCATTTATCCACTTAACCAGGTCTTTCTCCTTTGGCCGAATCCGCATGAATTTCCCTATTAGGGATTTTTCCTTCCAAGACTCAATATTTCTTCTGACTACCTCAGATCTAATTTGGATAGCTGGGATGGAAGCCATATTTGGGAGACAACATCCTAAACCCTCATGCTTGCCTTTCCTAGACTCGGGTTGAGTCCCATCTTCTTTTCCAACCTCGGCCTTTTCCTTCCGTCCCACTAATGGGTCCCCTCCTTCCAGGGAAAGCTCCCCTTGTCCCAATGCCGCCATGGCACCCTGCATGAGGCCTAGACCCGATACCCATTGGAAAACCAACGCTATCTGGATGCACTGCACCTTGCGAAACTAGAGAAACCCTAGCGCCGCCTTGTCAGTTAAAAACTGGATTGCATTGCATCCCCCCTCTCTCAGTTTTCAACTGGACCCTTTTGTTGTAATTACTCTGGTTTAAATAAAAAGAGGGAGTTGCATGGTTGTTACTTTCATTCGTAAAGTACATGACCCGAAGAAGAAAACTTTTATTTTGAGCCTCAATGTTAGTTAATATCCCCCAAAAAAGGATACATGCTTACCTTTTATGAATTTATGGCCAGATGATTGTTGCAGAGTATGAATGATCTCTCTAGTTTTCGATATGTTTGATAAATAAATATGACATGAATCCATGCTTAATCAATCACCAAGAACCTTGTCACAACTATAGAAAATGTGCTAAATGATACAGCTTGAGATGCTCCCGCAAAGGAGCTGTAAAGTGGCAATATAAAAGGTAAAATTATCTATGCTAACATCATATAGGTAACTAGGTTGCAGTAGCAAAGATAGTTGCAATGAGGTAGTCAGTTTCATGGAAATTACTATTTATCCATGGCAACATCATATATGAACAAGTGTAAACATCTCTATGCAAAATATAAGGGCACATGGATGGCCTAAGGAGGGGGTATAGGAGGCTTATGTCATATACATAAAATATTATACCACACATATCTAGTTAGACCCAGACCCAAGAAAAAATATTCAACAATCGGGGAAAAAAATCAAATCTATTTTATTATTATTGAGGGTTTCCATTTTATGATTTCTCTCTATGATCGGACAGAAGATAGAAGCAATCTTTTGCTTTCACGTTCAATGCCAGCTAGTTCATGCTTTCTGGCTTGAATATGAACTGAGAATATGAATTGAGGGAGGGAAGGAATTCACTTCTCACCTAGAACAAGTTTACTCCATAATGCAAATAGCCAGAGCTTCTTATAAGTTATATGTGGACGAAAATGCACGAGTTAACCCATGCATAAACAACCAAGAGTCGTTGAAAACTGGCATTGGTTTTGAGGGTGTGAAAAGATAGCCATATATCATTGATATTGAGATGACAGTTCATCAAAAATTAAACAATGTCGATATTTGCATGGTTTCTTTGCCATGATAAAAAAAATGAAGTATTCATCCACAAATGTTCAAGACGTGGAAATATTTCGTGGAAAAATATGCCCAAATGTGTTAATGTCTCTACAATGCTTTCATTACTTGATACATGGATATTTCCAACATATATCTAGCATAGATCTATCTTTACTCTTGATATATGGAAAAAAATTATACTAAAAACATTAGGCTTATATCTCTAACCTTAAACTTGTGAAAAAATGTTGTTAGATTAAAGCTGCAACACTTGGCTTGGGACTAGTGGAAAAATACTCAAAGATTTGTTCCAACTACACTTTATCAAGACTGTGTTGAAAATAACCATTCCCAACTCTCACCATTTTCACCAATATTTGATCCTAAATCAAATAAATCGCATTATCTTCTGGTTCTATTGTAAATGTGCTACAAGGACCCAATTATCCATCTACAGTTAAAGGGATAAATGGATAATCCTTATATTTATTTTTATATAATTCAATTGAACCATTAGAATGGAAAAGACCAAATGAAATAATCTATCATCAAACTTATGCCATGTGTTAGTGCAAAACATATTTTAGTAACAAACCTCGATATGGATAAAACTTGCATCAAACACTAGAGTAGAGATAGTGCATACCACCAAATGACCATTAGAAGAAACAATAAATACATCCAACTGATCCAACCATTTGATATCTAATAATGTTGGTGTCCATCTTAAGATATAATGTAAAATTATTAGCATACTGCAATTCACATTTATTGAGATAAGAGTTATTTTCATTGTGGTTTGAGTAGTTACAATTGCATTTGAAAGTGACCCCTCCTTGTGCTATTTGTTTCATTTTTATTCTTTTAGAGAAAATAACTTATTGAATAGTTGACTGAAAACTTTTGAGATGCTAATTTAGTTGCAGAAGTACTAGCCACTATATTTGTCTAGGAATGAAAATCAGGTACATACCACTATCTAAAATACAAGGTGGCTTAGAACTGTACTAGGCTATCTATTAAAGTAAATACAAACTTTTTGATTAAGACAAGAACCTCCTCCTGTCACTAGATTTGTCTAGGAATGAAAATCAGGAACATACCACTTTCTACAAATATAAGGTGGCTTAGAAATGCATCGGGCCACCTATTAAAGTAAATACAATCATTTTGACTAAGACAACACCCTCCCTCCAATCGACTTAGAAGTTAGAACTATCTAATTAATAAGAACCATTGGTCAACATTTATTTCAAAGGAGTATGTTCATGCTTTTTAAATTCACTATCTAAAACATATGAACCATCATATTTTCCATTACTGTGATAGAGATGGCTAGAAATGGGACCAAAAACATTTAGTTACCACATATAAGCTATGATGCATCCTTATTCCTGTACTTCAGACAACATTTGTAGGGATCAATAATGAAATAAAAAACAACATATTGTTGATATATACGATGCTAAAAATATTGAGAAATTTATAGCATGATTGGTATGGGGTGAAAAGTTGAGGATCTCATTCTCCCAATGATAAGGCCAACATATGGAAGTACAGAATGCATCACCAAATCCTCCTTTCTTATATCCATTTGAAGTTCATTTAATGTATGTCAAAGAAACTAACTACTCTAGAACTACATCTAAATAATAAAGGATAGAGCAATTCACGGCATATCTACAAGAAAGGGACTTCTAATGTTGGATAAATTCCATGTACACTATGTTGTCTACTATAGAAGGAAAATCTATGTAAAGAATCATAAATTATCATAAATTGAAATGGAAAAGGAAACCAAATAGGAAGAGGATTGCATTTCTTTGTGCACGTTTAAGGTGTTAATCCATCTCTCGATGCCCAATACCCTCAGAATGACATCTTTTATTTTTCTAGTGCATGCATTGTGAATAATAACTAACAATGGGCATAAAATTATATCTTCATTGTTTTCCGTTGCTTCAGTTTGCTGAAAATTACTGATATTATTTTTCATTATCAAGTGGAGAGGAATAACTCCATCCCATCATGAAAACACATAATGCTTTATATAGTGCCAAGTGTTGTGATCACAGAATAAGATTCAGAGCATTGTATGCATGCACAATGAGGCTATGAGTATCATATAATATTTGGATTTACTACAAAATAGAACTTGTCCAACTTAGACAAATGTAAAATAATTATATAAATAAAATTTGAATAACAAAAGATTAAAAATACATATATATTCATAATTTTCTTTATGAAATTCTAAGAGTTCTTTGAATTACCCATTCTAGAAATGTTGAGGAAGACAAATGAAAATGACTCAATCATCATGTATTAGAGTGGATTAAATGAGTTTTGTAATAATCCATGGACTGAGGATTTTGAAAGTTGAAAACATGGTGGATGGTAGAAAGGATAACCTTCAAGGGTATCCATAGAAGAAAATTCAAAACAACAATAATATAACTTTAAAAAATAATTAACATCTACAAAATACCCTTTGTAGAACCATCATAACAACACTTTCTCACAGATGAAATTTTCACCTACAATTTATGTTCTCTTTATTTGTTCTGCAACTTCTACTACTTAAACTTCGACCATCTCAATCCTTACCTGGTGTCAGTTTGGCTAACTACAAATTCTCCTCTATAGTAGTTGGCCTCTTCATATTTCTATAACAAAAGACAAACACAGTCACTACTTAAAAATGACTATTATATTCATACCACCTTAATAGCTCAAAATTTTATCCATTTGATTGGATTTCAAGGGATGTGCACATAGAATAATTCACAAAATCTATAATTATCCCATTTCTAAAGACAAAGGTTCTATCTTTCCAATCTTGTGAGCAATAGGTAATGTTCCAAGGCTTCTTGTCCTATTTGACATCACCTTTTTCATCACAAAGAGACAATGTTTCACATGTCATACTGAGCTGCTCCAACACCTGTAAAAAAAGGATTCGAGTCACAAAATTCACTCAATAACATGATAACATGTATGGTCATTATGACAAAAATGATGTGTAAAACCCACTGTGACAAGAAAATATTCAACAAATAACATATATTATCATTAAAGTTACTGAAACATTACAAACACCTGGAAATTACAAAACTTTGGTAGTATTTAGTACCTACCTTGTGAGAAAAGGAAGGCATAAAAGGTTCCAGTAAAGTTGCCAAGAGATGTATAAGGACAATTGAAGTTTTCAATACAATGTCACATGCAGCTAGGTATTCCTTGTAAAGATTCCAAAATTGACTGTGATATATATTGTAACCATAACCTATGAATTAGTTTTAATTGCATTATTAAATCCCAATAACAACTTGAAAAGAAAATTTCTTCTTGAATACTAAAAAAAAATTGGGGAGAATACTTGTAATTAACAATTTCCTTCACTGGATATGCTCATTGTTTTCAAGCCCTATTTAATTTTAACCTAATTATAAAAGGAAACAAGAATTAGAAATATAATCTACTATAGTTTGGTCATGCACTCCATAAATACAAGTTGTACAAAAAAAAATTGTCCTCATGTATATTCATTAAAAAAAACATGCATTAACACATCCAAATTTCAAAGACAGATCCGCTTATTTTTTCCATCTCTTCGACATATTGCTCAATTAATTTACTGATTCTGTCACTCAGATTAGTAGTTAGCTTATGTTCCTATGCACCTAGGACATCTGGGACAACAGACCCATAACCTTCCCCTCTTTGAACTTTAACACTCCGAAAGCTCCATGTGTTAAAGATGAAAATCATGCAAAGACAATAAATAAAAACAACAGTAAATCTAACTCAAAGTACAAAGAAAAAAAATAAGATAACTCACTAGGAGAGTTGAAACCTTCCTTATACTCAGGAATATGTTTTTAGGTCATATATTGTCTATTAAGAGACAAGTCACTACATGAGAAAAGGAAATGCCTGAGAGAGAGAATAAATTCAATTGATGTAGGCTTAGTCAACTAAAGTAGCAGATAAGGTAGCCCAGTTGAAAAGTAAGGAAAGACCAATTACTAGAGCAGAATACCAAGAAACAATAGTCCATAAAATATCAGGTAATGGTGATATTCGACACACAAAATAGAGCTCAATTTGTATCCCATACAAATCTTATGGCTTTATTTAGAAGGATGTGAGTTGTTTGGGGATTCTAGAAGAAGCCATAGCCTTGTTTTAGTGGACTAAGATCTATGTTTCAATGTTTGAGTTTTTTGGTCTACTTTAAGTGAATCATAAGGAAACCCAAACTATTGGAGCAGCATACCAAGAAACAACAATCCATAAAATATCAAATAATGATGACATTCCACACACAAATCAGAGCTCAGTTTATATCCCATACAAAGCCCATGAATTTCTTACATCCTAACACACTCAAATAGTGCAATAGAGATATTAGTCCACTCAAGTATAAACTGTGACATCCTAAGCTGGGATGTGACCTTCTTGGTGCTTCCTGAAATGAAAAATGACCTTCTTTGGTCTGCTTGAACTGAATCATGACCTTCATGGGGATGTATGGATTAAACCGTGACCTGTTTGAACTTGTGTGAGAAGGATATGAGTTGTTTGGGGATGCTAGAATGTCATCGATAACAAACATAACAAAAGGGTTAAGGTACCACACTATTGGGGGGTGCTAGAATAATGACCAATCAAGATCAGAAGTCAACAAGAGGGGTCGTGACAAAGTGGGAAAACAAACCCTACACCAACAAGCCCAAGGTGTGCCAATCAAGGTGGGAGAATAACCCTTTTACCCATAGAACAAAGATGTACCATCAAAGTGAGGACACAACCCTTATACCAAGAAGACCAAGGTACCAAATTGTTATATTCTCCCTCAAGGTATATAGTCCATAAGTTCTCCATACCACAACAATATGCTTTATTGTTACCTTATAAAAAAGTTCCATACCACAATAGTGAGTTTTATCATCACTATTTGGGAGTTCCCATCAACCTTTCCCTCTTATAAATTCTCAAAGAAAAGGATTCTAAAATGCTCATGATGATATTAATAAAATTTCCACAATTTTAATAACATGAAAAAAACACATGAAATTAACATCTTAACATAAATACCCTCTGTTGTACTTAAATAATGTTGAACATTTAGAGAGATGGATCCAAAAACCTAACAAATAGGAATCAATGCAACAATTACTTTTGGAAACTGCTAGTCATATTTTGATATTTAAACATAAAATCATATCTCTGATAAGAAAAAAGACATAAACCAGGACAAACAATCTCAAACAGACATAAACCATGACAAACCATGAAAAAACAGTACTGGAAACAAAATAGCATCTTTATAGCTAGAAAATATAAGTTTAAAGAGTAATTTTCATCTCTTTCAACTTTAACTCTCCCAAAGGTCCGTATGTTAAAGTTGAAAAGCATACAAAGACAATAAATAAAAGCAGCAGTAAATCTAACTCAAAGTACAAAGAAAACAAATAAGCTAACCCACTAGGAGAGTTGAAACCTTCCCTACAGTTGGGAATATTTTTTTAGATCATATATTATCTACTAAGTGACAAGTCACTATAGGAATAAAGGGCATACTTGATGGAGGGAATGAATTCAATTGATGTAGGATTAGTAAACTATAGTTGTAGTCATGGTAACCCATTTGACAAGTAAGGAAACCCCAATTACTAGAGTAGCAGAAAAAGGACCAATAGTACATAAAATATCAGGTAATGATAACATTCCACACACAAACTAGGGCTCAGTTTGCAGCCATACAAATCCCATGTCTTTCTTAAGAAGGATGTGAGTTTTATGGGGTTGCTAGAAGAAACCATAACCCTGTTTGAGTGGACTAAGATCTCTGCTACAGTGTTTTAGTGTTTGTTCCTACTTGAAGTCAATCATAACCTTCTTGGGGTTTCCTGGATGAAAGTGTGACCTATCTAAACTTGCTTGAGAAGCTTGTTAGTTGCTTGGAGCTTCAAGAATAAATCATAACCCTGTTTGATTGGACTAACATCTATCCTTCATCCTAGTAGGGTTGACACTATCTTATCCTTGATGCTTCTTCTGTTTTAAGTGGGTTGTGACCCTTTATCTTCCTATTAGGGTGCTATAGAACATAGACATTACATGAAATTTCAACTCAAAATGACCCCCCTAAGGAAAATAATAAAATAATAGTTAAAATAATAAAATAATATTTATTAATTTTTTAGAAAGAAAAGAAAAAAACTACTTTTTTTGTTTTTATTTTCGACATATCTCCCTGTGGTTTTACTCAAATTTTGAGCGGGAGAGCTCCCTAGATGCAGAATTCAATTCTACATCCAAGGAGATCTCTCGCTCAAAATTTGAGTAAAAACATAGGGAGATATGTCGAAAATACGAACAGAAAAATTAGTTTTTTTTATGATACCTATGCACAAATTTATATTAAAACATTGTTTAAGACCTATACAGTATTTCAAATTTAAATAAATTTCATTGGCTAACATATGATGACATGGATTTTGAATTAGGGTTGAAAGGCCCATTTTGAGTTGAAATTTCCTTTAATGCATGACCTGTGTGCTTCCTATTGGGATGAGTCGTGACCTATGTGATGCTCTTTGACTGAGCCTTGACCCTATTAGGGCTTCCTGGGATAAGTTGTGACATGTTTGTTTCCTTTTGGGATGGGTCGTGACCCGTGTGCTATTCTTGGAGCTGATTCGTGACATTACTAGTCACATATCTCATAGGAAAGTGAGTTTGAGACAACATATTTAAGAATTGTGCACATTGTTCCTTTTTCCACACATAAGAACCAATAGGGTTTCTATATTTTTCATCACCATATTTTTAAACCCAAATATTTCAACAAATCTTTGTTTCTTGAAGGTATAGGCATGATGAAATTGTATCATATGCACCAAAAGCTAGAGTTTCTATAGATTTTATTAAATAATGGAAAATTATAGAATATGCACAATCTATTTACTCATTGTCATTGACTGGATCCTTTTTACTACCAAGAATTCCACCATTTTCAATAAACTGCATTCTTTTTTTTTGCATTTTGAATAATGTAATCACTTGTTATTACCGATGGTGCTTAAGGACTCTCTTCCTGACCATTGAAACATGACTTTTGTAGAAGGTATGGATGATCCATTTCAAACTAATCATGATGTCCATAATAAATACACTTATACAAACTACTTGATTTCCTAATAAAAGGTGTAAAGATGCACGCTAAACATCCATTGTATCCATGAACACTGAGACTAGTTAATGTGCCATATGCAGGAAGATCATGTTTCGTAAGCAATAAAGAATCTCTTAAGGTGAACTGGATTGAATTATTGTCCCTTAACATTTGAATTTCTTCAAATCCTTTCCACAATTTTGCTAGCTCATCATATAATGGCTCTAAATAAACATCAATCATATTTGAAGTCAACTTTTCTTTCCTGGTATAATCAATGATAACATTAAGAAAAATGGTTTTGTTAATAACAATGGAGAAATTTTATGATTTATCAAAAACAATGGTCAAGTTGACCATTTATTACTCTGATATGAGAATGGTTCTCCCCATCTATATCTAAACCCAACCTTATATTACGAAGATCTTGGGACAAATCTGGCCATTTTTTTCAAATTCCATCCACATGTTAGAATCAACCATAGACTATTGTTTTCCATTATTTCTCTTATTTTGAACATCCCATTACATAAGATCAACAATATATCGACAAATATACATTAAAAGTAATTGTGGGATTACTAGACAGTGGCGAAGAACCTTTATAGGCACTGAATTTGATTTCAATCCTAGTCTATGCCTCGGTTCTTTACATTTTGGACATTCGGTCTAACATGGATGATTTTTGTGAAATATTACACAGCCATTCACATATCTATTGATGTTCTCATACCTTAATCCTAGCTTATTAATTTGAGTTTTACATTCACTCTTTTTTGTCGCCAATGTCGAGTCAGGTGGTAACAATTGATGTAATAATTTCAATAACTCATCAACACTATCACTTATCCAACCTTGGAAAAATGCTGCCACTTGGATTTGAACCGAGATGCTCTCACACTGCTTCCTAAGAGCAGCGTGTCTACCAATTTCACTATGGAAAATTTGTATGCACCATTTTCAAATTAATAATTAGAAGGATTGTTGTCAAATGAATTAACCTCCAAGTACCATACACAGGTTTTGAAGCATACTCCATCAATTCATTCTAGTCGTCCTTGAAACCCTAATTAATCATTCTATTAATTTCAATCCCTTCATATGAGATTTTTTCCTCTTCATATGAATTTGGTTCCTCTCTATCTATATTTTGTGCCTCTATATTTCTAATGCTTTACAATGGTATCTTATCTGGATAATTATTTTTAGGGAAAGGGCTTAGTCCACTATGACCGAATCTCAACATTTGTTAAGACAACACTTGTCTTCTTAGCATCTTCCCATTGAGACAATTTTTACATGGGCATGCATATATATCCAAGCTCTTCTCATTGGCTATTCTCTCATCATGTGCATACTATTCATTCATTGACAAAACTAGCCATTGACTCATGTTCAATTTTCTACATTCAATTATGACATCGGTATGTTAATCTTACTTTGTACTCTTCTCATCTATCTCATATTGAATTTAAATGCAATATAAAAACCAATTCCTAGAGAGAAAGAGGGAATTTTAAGACTTAATTTTTGTACTTTACATCAAAAAAGGTTTACGAGGTTACTATTTAGTAAGGACGGTGCATGGAAACAACATTTCATTTCCCTAGATTACACATTACAACCCATCATTCACCAACCTCCCAACCATTTAAAATCATATCACTACTTAGATCATAGTTGATAGACCTTTCCCAAACTCTAGTTTTGTTTCACAGACACCTTTACAGAAAAACCTAAAAGCATTTTTAGTTTCTTACAACGACCAAAAATTGGAGATTTGGAAGCTAATATTTCAGTTGCTGCAAAGTGTTATGATATATCCAGTGATTACCTATGGGTCCATGCTATAGGTACAAAGGATTTTTAGTGCCCAACTTGGAAGAAAAATTGGGTATTTAAGGAATTAGGTCGAAATATTTCCAATAAAGAACTAAAATACTATGAATCTGCTTTTGCAACAAAAATTAAAGCATTTAAAGAAGTTAGGGATTTCACCAATATTGTCGTGATCTATTGCAATTTGGGGCACAATAGAAGGAAACCTGCAGAGTATTTGGTATCTAATATAGATTACTATAAAAAGTATGGCATTCCCCAGAATGCTTATAGGCACACTTTAGACAATGTGAAATTCTAGCATTAGAGAAAATTTCAATTCAAAATAGGCCTCCTAAGGAAAATAATATTTATTAATTTTGCAGGAAGAAAAGAAAAAACTACTTTTTTGTTCGTATTTTCGACATATCTCCTTGTTTTTTTACTCAAATTTAGATCGATAAAGCTCATTGGATGAGGAATTAAATTATGCATCCAACGAGTAGCCACTCTGCATACTTTTGGCGGAACCCTCTACCCCAAAAACAAGAAATACCTGAAAAAATGTGATGAGGACATCATCATAACATTTTTTCAGGTATTTCTTTTTTTTGGCTAGAGGGGTCCATCAAAAGTATCCAGAGTGGGTACTTGTTGGATTTGGAATTTAATTATGCATCCAATGATCTCTCTTGATCGAAATATGAGTAAAAACACGGGGAGATATGTCGAAAATACAAACAAAAAAGTAAGTTTTTTTATGATACCTATCCCCAAATTTATATTAAAAAATTGCTTAACACCTATACGATATATCAAATCTAAATCAATTTCATTGGCTGACACATGATGACATGGAATTTGAATTAGGGTTGAAAGACCCATTTTGAGTTGAAATTTCCTCTAATGTATGGATAAGCTTTGAAATACTATGGTGTATTGCGTAATTAAGTTTATATCCAATATTCCCATAAATATTTAAGACTTGGAATGTTTCTTGCAACATAATATATGTTGAAATACATATTCATAATTTTTAATTGGAAATCAATGCGAACAAAGTTTGATGCTTCAAATGATGAGAAGAAAAATAATTTGCAACTAAAGAACTATGGTATCTCAACAAATGATGCCATTAGAGAAGATCTGGTGTTATATAAATCACTAGGAAAACTGAGAGTACAAGAGGATTATTTTACCAAATTTGAAATTACCTATTACCACAAAGACTATTGTAGTAAGGCTTTGAACCTTCAAGGGAAAGAACTTAGTTTTGAAAAAATGACAAAATGTTAATTTTCTACAAGCAAGGCACTATGCATCTCTAGCTGAGAAATATTGGAAGAAGGTTATGGAGTTTTACCGTGCAGAAACACATCCTAATATGTTCTTACATATACTTATGGAGAGATCAACCTTATGTTTAACATTTTCAACCTTATATGAATAACTGGGTAAAATAAGAGTACACGAGGATTCTTTTACAAACTTTCAACTTTCCTGTTACCACAAATATTGTTGTCTTAAGGATTTGAACCTTGAAGAGAAAGAACTTATTTTTGAAAAAGGAGAAAATTCTAATTTACTGCAAGAAAGATATTATGCATCTATAGGTGAACAATATTGGTAGAAGGATATGGAGTTTTACCATGCGGAAACACATCCTAATATGTTCTTATAGATTCTTATGAAGATATCAACTTTATGTCTAGCAATGCCAACATCCTACCACTGAAATATGTTAAGCATTGTTGGAAGTTGGGATGCTCATTTTGGTTACTGTTCTTAGTATATTTTTACATAAAAACTTCATTCAGACTATCTCCCTCACATTGTTTGATATGGATTTTTGTAAATTTTGTCTTAAAATTATGTCTTCTGTCATAATGTTAAATTAGTAATCGTCATGCTAACCTAGCTACATAATGTTATACACTGTCTAAGAATTTTTGAGAGTTGTAGTAACTTTGTCATTAGTCATGGGAATTCCTTAACACCCAACAAACTTGTTATTCATTTTTGGTCACTTCTCACCATCAAAGGTAGAATAAAAAGACCTAATCCTAGTTCTGATAGAGTAAGCAGTCATAAAGGGACAACAAATTACTCTAAATTAATTCTGGGAAAAGGATGAAGGATGAACAACATTAAAATTATGTTTCTAGGGTATTCTCTCACCAAATTTTCTTTGGGAAAGGTTTGCAAGCAATGGTTTGAGGGATTGTGAGACTTTCTTTAGCTTTAATTCGGATCCTTTCCTAGTAGTGGATCTATGGAAATTTGGAAATGAAGTTAATTTTGTTGGGAAATGTTTGATTGGTTCACTATTAGAATTATGGAATCTAGATCAAATGTCCAGAGTTGGAAGACATATGAAGAGTAGTGTTGGAAAGTACAACGTGTTTTTTGGTCTTTTTTTCCCTTATTGCTTGTTGACGTATAAGATGGTGCAAACGAGAATGAGTAATGGTTACGCCCAACACATAGAGTGAGTAATTTCTATGCCCAAAAAAAGGGAAGGTATATGGGAATATGTGTACAGATATAAGTGGTTTTATAGATAATAATTATAAAATTTCGAGATAGAGAAATCCTTCAAATATCACCTTGGCCAATTATGAACTTAAATTTGTAAGCACTAGGCGCAAAGATGTTGCAGCTATGAAAAAGGAATTGGAAAATCCCTACTTATGAAGGATGAATATTATGGAGTTGTAAATGCAAGGTTTTCCACCTCATATTTTTAGTGGAAATGAGTATGGAACAACATAGAGGGATGATTACAAATATTAAAGAATAAAATATTTGTTGAAATTCAAAGGATTAATTAAAAGGGTGATCATGATATTTTAGAGACTGACGAACTGGGAAATCAATTAATTATTCCAAATCTCTAATATAACGGGTTACCTATGCTATTTGAATGTCACTCTGATCACTTTCATGGAAGGTTTAAAGCAACAATCATCGTGTATTACTCGACTACATCTATTACTAAGGAACATGGGAACAAGAAGGAGAGGTAGATTTGTATTCCACTATTGTAAAATCCCTTTCTTTCCTCTTCAAGAGCCTTCAAGTTTTGTTAATTTCTTTGTTTTTCTCCTTTTCTACAAGTCCAAATATATAGCTCTTATAAAATTTCCAAACCCAAAAATGCATTTCCAATTGGCGTGATTTGTTAAATCCCATAACCCCCGAGTTCACACCTCCATTCGACCAGTGTAATGGCCTCTCAGACCCAAAGAAAACCCCTCCCCTCTCTTCAAAGATAAAAATTTGGTGCCAATTAAGGGTTTTATGATAAAAAACAAACCCTTGTAATGTATAAACTCCATTTAAATCAAATAACGATCAGTCAATGTGAATAATATAAACTCCACTCTATCTACATACTTAGCAATGTCATTAACCTACATACACATGGTTGTTGGTGGCATCAACGATATCTAGCTCTGTCCTTGTTATTTTTTATTTAGATATTATTTGTTTACCTAGGATCTTTATCTAAAAGAATAACAAGTACAACAAGATGCATAAGATATAAAATATACACGAAACACAAAGCTTTTCATTGGGGAAACCATAAAGGAGAAAACCCCACAAACTTCTTCATAATATTAATATGATCAATAGAAGTAATAAGAATTATCCAGTATCTATATGTCTCTCCTTCCTTTTCTCTCTCTCTCTCTCTCATGAAAACTTGAGAGTGTGAGGTGTGTATAAATGAGGGAGAGAACCTCCCTATTTATTCCCTTTCAAGTCACTAACCAAACATAATTATGGGGCCCACATGTTTCCCCTAACATGGCGGAATTATACTAGAGAGGATCCAAATACACATTACATAATGTTACATTGGGGACTATTTCCCTGACTTACAACAGAGGTTGTACCTCAAGGTATAGACATAATTAAGGAATACTGCAAGGGGGTAAACACATCCCCAATGGGGGTACAACAACATACATTGATAATACACATGAGAATATCTTCCAAAATTACAAATATATCAACACTCCTTTTTATCTAGGAAGGTATTCTCTCTCCTCACAATCATCAACATATTTGGTCAATTCTTCATCCCAGAGTCATCATCACAAAGTCATAGAGTCATCATAATAGCTTCTTCCATCACCATCTTATTATTTTGATCATCATACCATACTATCTGTCATTAGAAGTTTCTACAGAGACATCCCTTTCTCATGTATGGTGTGGGGATATTCCTCTTCTAGGTCTTCATCACATCTCGAGCAAGCCGTCACGTAGGAACTGTCTAGGATCTTCTTTGAATTTCCATGACAATAACCTCCATCTTCTACCTTCTTCTAATTGTATCCAAATCATCTATTTTCCCCTGCACAAATCAAGACAAAAAAAACAACGATTTATTTGTAGACAACCTGCATTCTTTCACCATACTAGTAATCCAAGATAATTTTCATGTCATTAATACAACCTACAAATTCTACTATGTGAGAATCGCCTAGGAGAACACTCAGTACATTACATCTATGTACGGTCAACCTGCACTCTATTAGTAGAAACTCCTAGGTGCACCTCTTGTGCTTCATGACCTTATCATCTCAACATCGAAACACACATATATAGATATATATATATATGTAAGGATGGATTATGACCCAACAACCTGATACATCAGGACCTTTTACATTCTCTAGTCAACCTCAAGGAATTATTACATATGAACAAAATGTATCCAGGATATTTTACGTTCATACAACCCTTAGGGCATATTACATCCAAGTAACCTTCGTACCACGCTAGGTCTCCTTTTGCACTCGGACAACCCATAGGCCATATTACATTCAAGTAACCTAGCTACAACGTCGGTCTCATTTTACACTCGAATAACCTATCATAGGATAAATTATGTCCTAGGATAACCTGTGAGATTCATCGAGACTTATTACATATGAGGATAACCTACAAGACATATTACGTCTGAGCATCTTGCTTCGCTAGTATTTTTCCCAATCGGATAACCTGTCACATTTTCGATGTGAAATATCATGCATCAACTATTTCTAGCATAGAAAACACCAGAATTGATTACACCCATGTATAATGTATGAACTTCTCCAAGACTTATCCAATGATAACCTACATGAATGATTGCGTCTGCGTAATCTAAGAGCTTCAACAGGATGTTGCAGTCAGACAACCTGTATTCTCTAGTTATGCTAGAACACATCACTCCCTCTTTTGGTGGATATCGATCTAGATCACACCAAGTATTTATATGAAGTACTCAAACTTCAGTCTCGTAAGAGTCTTGGTCAAAACATCAACTATATTCTCTTATGTTGCCACATAGTGGAGCTTAATTTCTCTTGTCTGCACCATATCCCTAATATATAGGAACATTATCTCAATGTGCTTCGACTTGTCATGGAAAAAAACACTTTTCAACAACTTCACGCAACTTTGATTGTCACAGAAGATACAAGTCACATCCAACTAGAGATCAAACAAGTCAGAAAGTAGATTTCGAATCCACACTTCATCGCAACTAGTTGAGAAAGAGACAACATACTCTACCTCACTTGTACTGAGCGCCACACATTATTACTTCCTATTGAACCAGGAGATCATGTCATATCCAAAACTAAAGCAGAAACCTGAGGGTCTCTTCCTATCAGTGGTGCTACCTATCCAATATGAATCAACATAACCATGTTTGTGAATATTCTGATTCACGTCATATTTGAGACCATAATCCACTGTACCTTTTAGGTACCTTAGTATATGCTTTGCATCTATCAGGTGAAGATGTCTTGGATCCATCGAGAACTGGCTCAGGGTGTTCACTGCAAAGCATATGTATGGTCTTGTGTTTGTTGTATACATCAATGAGCTAATCATATGATGATACATCATGGAATTGACCTTATTGAATGAAGCATCACTTAGAATATTCAAGTTAGATGCCATATGTGTGGCCATTTCCTTGCAATCCATCATCCTCGATCTCTTTAGAATATCCACTACATATTTTCCTTGACCAAGGAAGATCCCATCAGCACTCTTCCATGCCTCCATGCCAAAGAAGTAGTGTATCATGCCTAGGTATTTCATCTTGAACTCTATAGCAAGTCTCCTCTTTGCATCTGTAATGTGTTCCTCTTCACCTATTAGAAACAAGTCATCGACATATAGCAGGAGTATCATAGGTATTCCATCTTCTACCTTGAAGTAGAGGCTGGAATTTTCTTTACTCTTGGTAAAGGCCAAGCTCATCAAGAAGCTCTCCATCATGTCATAGCATGTCCTCGGTACTTGTTTCAATCCATACAAGGAATTATTTAATTTGCACAAATGGGTCTTCCTATCATGTGTCTCGAAGTGTACCTTTCCATGGTGCAAATGTATCTTCATAGTCTATGCCTTATTTCTATGAGAATCCTCGTGCTATGAATATCAACTTATATTTCTCGATGCTTCCATATGAAACATGCTTGATCATGTAGATCTACTTCGAAGTCATGAAATATTTCTTCTTTGGTCTTGGAACAATCTCCTTGACATCATTCTTCATGATCGACTAATATTCCTCGATCATCACATCCTCCCATTCTTTCTTTTCTGTAGCCTCTTCATAGGTGGAAGATTCTCTATCAATGATGCCACATAGTAGTGATACATAGCTATTGTAATTCTTTTACCTCTTTCTCTCTCTATGTATTCCATTTGGAGTGCCATACCTTTCATCTTCTCGTAAGAGCTCCCATGCTCATGTTGGTTTCCTCTCGTGGGAGTCCTTCTGAAGGAATGTGTCTAATGGCTCATGTGGTTTTTTCATGTCATGATAGTCATGGTCCTCTAGAATTACTTTTTCTATTTCCATATCTCAACCTCTCACATTTTCAGGTTCCTGGAACTCCTGGATGGCTGTCCTCCAGAATTTGAAGTATGTCGAGTCTTCATCAAAGGTTACATCTCTACTGATATCAATATTCTTGAATCCTATGAAGTATATTCAGTATGCCTTTGATTTATCACTTTATCCTACAAAGATACCCTTCCTCCTAGAAGGATCGAATATATGTATGTACAATGGGAAACAAAATATTCTCATATGGCTGACTTCTGGTTTCTCTCCCGAGAAAGCCTCTTCAGGAGTCTTATTGTCAAGTACTCGATCAGGAGTACGGTTCTATAAATACACATATGTTCTTGCTGCCTCATCCCAAAGGTGCAATGGAAGATCCTGATCATGCATCATATATTTTTCTACCTCCATGATGGTTCGATTAATTCATTTTGCAACCCCCCATTTTGTTGAGGATTGTATGGAGTACTCAACTCCCTCTTAATCCTAGACTGTCTACAGAGTTCCTTGAATTCTTCTGAAGTGAAATATTTTCCCTCATCTGACCGTAGAGTCTTGATATTCCTATCTATCTACTTCTCGACCAAGGCTTCATATTCCTTAAACTTACTGAAAAATTCACTTTTCCCTTTCAAGAATTATATCCAAGTCTAATGTGACAAATCATTTGTAAAGGAAACATAGTACACATACTCGCTTAATGAGCTAGAGGACATAGGTCCACATACAACCGAGTGTACTATCTCCAATATTCCTTTATCCTTGCTCTTACTACTGGGAAATTTCTTCTATGCATTCTTTCCTTATGCACATCCTTTGTGAATTCCTTCATTATTTTTCTATATCTGTGGTAGTCCTGAGACTTATTTTCTTTCCATTGGTAGTGACTTGTAGTGCACATGTGCTAGCCTTTTGTGCCATAGTTCACTTGGTTCAATTCAATCATGAACCAGTGCTTGATCAGGTTGTCCCTTCAACTTGTACAAGCCTCCATATTCTTCTCCAATCACTATTGCATCCTCAATTGGCTTTCCTTTGGGAAACACCAGAACTTGACAATTGAAAAAATAATCCCTAATACCTTTGGCATCTAGTGCATAAATGGAGAGAAGATTCTTCTTCAATCCTGGAACATATAGCACATCCTTCATCTTCAAGGATTTCCTGGAATCAATATTGTATGAAGCTTCTCCATTCCCTTTTATGGGGTATGGATAGTCATCCCTAAGTTTCACCTTGTGAGGTGAGTCATGTTTATATATATTAATGAATGATTCTTTGTATCTTGTCATATGTTTAGAAGATCCACTGTCCATAAGCCAATCATTGAATCAATGTGAGATAGTGATAGTAAGTGTTGATATTAGCACATACTCTTCATATGAATCATCGTTCTCTTGTCTGAATATTTTGTTTGGTGGTTCATCATCTTCGGCAACATGATCACGGTGTCTCTTTTTCCTAATGGGACAATCTCTTCCAAAGTTCATATTTTTATCACAAGTATATCAACGAAAATTTGAAGTATGTATTTTGGTCTTCTTTGGTTTCTTGTCCTTCTTGTTGTTGTGATGAAATTTCTCCTTCTCCTTCTTCTTGAAGTTCTTCCTGGTGTGAACTATGAGATCTTGATCGTCAGTTGCTCCCATATTTTTTTCTCTTGTCACAATTCTATATTCTTCTAGTGCACATTCTTCTCGTGGTATGTTGAAAGAGATCATCCTCCTTCTTGCACAAATTCCTTGAAATAATGAGTCCCGTGATCTAGGGAGACCATTAAAGGTAGTCATTACAATTTATCGTTCTTCAGACTTCGACATTTTCTTTAACCACTTCAAGTTGTTCTTTGATTTCACAAACTCTTGTGAAGTAAGACTGTATAGTCTTAGTGTTCTGTATATTCACATTCTTTAGTTGGTTCCTCAAAGTCATATTTCAGTTAATGTTCTTCCCTTCAAACATATTTGTCAAAGCATCATACACTTCTTTCAGTGTCTTGAATGAAGACACATGGGGGATGAGGTGTTCCTTAATATAATTTGCAATTATTCTCTTAACCTTATCCATGCTTCTCTTATAAGCATCCTTAGCCTCATATTCCTTTGGTTCTAGAACTCTCCATTAATGAACTGATCCAAATCATTCTCTTCAAGGATAAGGGATATTTTGTACTTCCATGATCTGAAGTTATCAGCCCCTCAAAGCTTGTTCTCAAGTTGAGTATGATGAGTCATATTTTCAAATGAAAACCTCAAATGGAAATAGAAAAAATTTAGATCTTACCAATTTGAGGTGTCCTACCTGGTTGTGGAGCCGGCTGACCTAGGATTTGTCATAGAAACCCTAATTTCCAAACTTGAAGTTTGGAAATTTTGTTTGGATAGAAAGATGTGCCTCCTTGCAAAGAGTTGCTCATCTCAGTAACTTTATGAAAATTGAGGTGGAAATCCTCTAAAACTTGATTCCCTAGTTCTTCCTGGCAATAGTGATAGGGTAAAAAATGAAACTTCTCTAATTCATAAATTGTCTCCACCAAAAGATACACCCTACTGAGTCGAGTTATCCTAGCCTTTTTTTCTTGATGGTCTGTGGAGATAACACCTTGAACTAGGAAGTCCTAATTTTAACAACTGCACATCACCTTACTTCAGAGAGGCTCTAATACCATGTTAGTGTTGGGCACCCTATATGCAAGTTAATTAAAGCCAACATACAGAGTGTTCAATATAAATTGTCAACCCAGGGAAGTCTCTTATTTCAAGGATAATATGCACTATATATGATTTAAACACTAAGTAGATGATGTTGTATGTAAATGATCCTACTTTCCTGTTCTACCACACTCATCCCATAATCCACTTAATATAATTTACTTTCTCAAGAATGTGGTCACAAGTACCACCTACGATTCTTAATCTAGAATTGGAAGATTCAGGAAATACAATCTAGATTACTTTTGCAAAAATTAAAATCCCTAATTACCAAACCATCTAAAGATCCATCCAACTATCCTAATTTAGTTATTCTAGAAATCCAAAGTACATGAATTAAATTCAGCTATTCTAGAAATTCAAAGTACAGGAATGAAATTATGCAATTATAAATGCAAAGGAAAAAACTGCAAAGATCTAAAGAAAACATCAATTGAAAGAACTAGGAATGAACAGGGCTGTTACAACTATCACATAGTTGCATAAAAGACAGTTAACCTATACAGTCGACTCAAACACCACACCACTGCAATTTTACAGGAGATGCAATTACTTATTATCCAAATGACACATGGTAAATCGATAACTGTTGCAGCTTACTATAAATAAAGGAAGTTATCATAAAACACACAATAGAATAAATACAAAACCTAATTAACTCAGCAATCCCTGTGGGAAGGTGGACCCATCCTTCAAACTCCTTGTATTAAAAAGTGGCAGATGAACACGCAACCTTAATCACATATGATACAATAATTTGGTTAAATTTTCAACCCCTGGCTCAGAATAGTTCCTAGTATTTATACAATCACAATCATAACATCTTCCTACTATTATCAGGTAGCCATGAAGATCTATGATCTTCAGGCTGCCCTAATTACAATGAGTTGTTACAGTCATGGCAAGATGAGAGCAGAAGATATAGGGAAGTTGTTATTCGAGCCAGAAATAATAATCATGATTAATTGAGAAGATACTACGTGGGTTGTAGCTAATTTTGAGCAGTGGCACACTATTTCCTCCAAATCTGTCGCAGTCTGTTGCAGCTACCCTTGTACAACTCGTGTGGAATAATACACTTGGACAGTGTTCCTTCGCCAACGATGGAATGGGTGGCGATCAAATCAGTAATTAATGTCCATCCCTCCTTTGGCATGTTTGTCCCGCTACATCTGTATTCCTTACATCTTGAATTATCTTTATAAAACCATTATATGTTAGCATAATTTACGATGTAGAGCCTTGAATACCACAATCCTAAGCATTAATAAAATAAGATAATGATTAACCATACCTGTATGACTTGAGGGACCAAGTGAAGGAAAACCATATGTTTAGCATGCATAATAGAGTAGGATGAGGAAAAAAGAGGTAGATAAGGGTGGTAAAAAAGGGGCCATTTCTTGGCCCAACATCTCCCCCCAACTGTCCTGTTGCATGTCCTCGTGCAACAAACTCCATTATTCTGAATTTGAATCTTGCATTGTGCTTCATTCATGGAAAGAAGAAAATTTGTATGGGAATTTAGATGTTCCTTCTTTTTCTACAAATCCCTTATGGACAACCCAATATCTCCAATAGTTTTGCTCTTCTGCCCTTGTTAATGAGAATGCTTCCTTGTACAATTTTACTGGCCACCATATGAGAGGAAATTTAAATTTGAGTCCCAGCCAATTAACCCCACATTCCCTCATGCATCCAACATAACCATCGATATTGGAAAGTGCTTGTTCAAAATTCTTGTAACAGTAGGGGTCCCTATTTCTAAGGGTTGAGGAGGAAACCTGCCATCTATGCTGACTACCTTCAAAAGCCACTCATTGATGCATGGAGATCTGGATGGTACAAGTATAAATAACCCTTTCTTGAAGTTCCATTATATGCTGAGTTTGGATGGAACATGAGAGTACACTTTGATGTCGAGTAAGGAGGAGATGAGGATTCTGAGGTTCGCTTCAAATCCAAAGATTAGAGTGGGCCTCATTGTGAGAGAAAGTTTGGAAATACCTTTCCCACAGAACATGATTGCTCACAAAGGAGGCAAAAGCCCTCAGCTGAAAATCACCTGAGAAAGGGACAATATTCGAATGGTGGTCGAAAGGGCAAGCCAACTCATGCAAATAAAGCTCACATAGTGAATTTTGGTCCTCAAAATCACTTCCCAAAAATGTTTCCAAGAATTTAGCTGAGGTTGCTATTTCATATGATCTCCCTTCTTTCACAGCCCTCAGTTTAAACCAAATAAAATGATCAAATAAAAACATAGGGTAAGAGGAGTATGGTACTCTGGTACCCAACAATTCTCGAGAAAGAGTATACAGCTGGTCTTTTTCCACCTGCATGGACTTGAACTTTTTCAGCTCCTTTAGCTCCTTCTGCAATTCTTCCCCATGGATTTTCTGGGACATAAGTTCTTCTACCCATTTTTACTTTAATTCCCTAATGGTCTTCCTATGTTTAGCAAGGGAAGCCATCCCTTCTTGCTATCTCTCCACCTAACTCCTCCACTTCCTCACTTCAATTCTCAATATTGAGAGTTCTTTTGTTAGCTTCAGTATTTCTTCATATTTAGGATGTTCCTCATTATTAGAATCCAAATTGATAAAATTTTGAGGATGTTGATTCCATACCTATAGAAACTTTAGCAGCTAACTGCAAGGGTGTTGGTTCTTGTGTAACAACCTCCTCCTGAATTTTAATCTCCTTGTCTGCTTGATTGTTAGCTGCAACTTCAACAGGGGGATGCAAGGCCACTACTTCTTTTGTAATAGATCCCTACCCTTCTCTTTCTTCATGCTTCTGGGATTGTAGAGTTGCTTTCATGTATTTTACAATATGGAGTTTTTCCTCAAGGATTTCAATGTCCCCCGAGGATTGTGATTGCATTTGTTCATCCTCTCCTAAATCCAAATCAGGAATGATATCCATTCTGGGATTGACTTCTTGTTGCATCCTGAGAGTCTCCACATAAATTTCCAGGGATGTTGGTTCTTATGTAGCAACATCCTGGTTAACTTCCTTGTTCTCCTGCTATTGTTATTCCATTTCTATCAATTCTTTGTCCTGAGATGGTTTAGGAGTCACAGTGCAAACTTCTTCATTAAATTCCAGAATATTTTCCATCTCTGGTTCTTCTTCCCTCATTTGGGTGGAAAGTTTAATAAGAATACTCAAGGATGCTAGTTCTTGTGTATCAACACCTTGTTCAACTTCATCATCATTTTGTTACTGGGGTTCCATCTCTACCAGTTTTGTGTCCTGAGAAGGTTCACGGGTCACAACGCAGACTTCTTCAACAAAATTAGGAATAACCTTGGCCTATGGTTCATCTATCCCAATTTGGGTGGCAACTTCAATAGGAATATTCAAAGATGTTGGTTCTTGTGTATCAGCATCCTGTTTATCCGCCACTTCCCTTTGTTGGAGTTTCTCTTATGGAGCTTCACCATCCTTTGAATCAGGTTTCCCTTGTTCTTCCACAGCTACAGGTACGGGCTGTTGTGTCACAAAGGAATGAACTATGAATTTGTAACCTAACTAGTTAAATATTTCTCCACACACAATACAAACCACTCTTTCTTCCTCATCACCAAACTCAGCAAGAGTTGATCCTTCTAATTGGTCTACAGCTTCAACCAATGTGTGTAGCTTCCTTTCACCCTATTTCCTGCACGCTTCCTTCCAATTTTCTAGTTCCTTTCAGAGTGATTGTACTTCCTCCTTTAATAGCCAATTTTCATACAAAATTCCTCCAATTTGAAGTTCTTCTGCAGCTAGTTCCTGTGGGGCATCATTTGCTTTGGGTCTCAAAATGGGGAATTTGATTTGTGCTTCTAGGGTTTCCCATATTGCCTGCGCTTCTTCTGCTGCTATAACTGACCTAGTTCTTTTTCGTATTATTGGTGTTGATACCTGTACTTCCTCTTTTGTTCTCCTCCTTTTTCTCCGTGGTGCCGGAATTTCCATATTTGCAGCTGATGTGGAAGGGATATCCTTTGTTTCAATATTTTCTTATTCTTCCTCGATTAGAGTTCCTCCCCATTTAGGGGAAGATTCAATGGTCAACACCTCCATGTTTTCTTCTGTTATCATGGCTCTAACATCTTTGGTTTCAACTGTCACAACATCTAATGCTGCTCCAGTTTCATCTTTTGCTGTTAGAGCTTCCAAATTATTTAGCCTTTCAATAGGGTTTTCTTGTCCATTCTCCTTCAATTTTTCTGCTTGGTCTTATGACTGATCCTCTGATCCAATGTCATTTCCCCCCCTAAGTAAATTGGAGGGAATCCAAACCTCCTATTTCTCTTCATTTCCCCCCAACTGTTGATTGGCAGCTTCCTGAATTTGACCTTTAAATTGCTCTCAAGTCTGGTTCTGTTGAGCTAAGGCTTGTAAAATTATTAATTTGATTAGGCCATGGTGGGTAAGGGAGGAGTTTGGATGCTTGATTGTTCTAACAAACCTTGCCATATGGTGTAAATCATTGAATAAATACAATGGAATGTTTAGCAAGGCCCTGTGATGGAGATGAGATGATAAAGGAAATTCAAAGTAATAAATCATTTGATACCTACCTTCATAGGTGATATACTTCTTGACGAAAATTGCTACTTGATCCCATGGCCGAGGTAGTGACTGTAATGCTATCCCTCTCCGTGACTGTTGAATGTTCTCGCCTTCTCTCAGAAAATCCTGTACTACTGTAGGATTGGGGGTTATTCATCCAAACTAGGATCTGCCCACCTAAGGAAGGCGAGTGACCTTAGCCACTATTGCTTCAGAGACTTCGATACGTAACCCCTGAACTTCTGAGTGGGTTTCTATAAGATTCAAGGAAAATTGTAGAGTTGTCTCATGATGAAACCCATTCAGGTGTTGGAAGAATTCAGTCCAGCCCACATCTTAAAAAATAGCAAAAAATTCTACATTTATTCTTAGTTCTCACGTGTTTGGAGGTTCATGCCGAGCTGGGATACCCATGTTTGTTTTCCTTCAGAAGTGTTTCTCAGTCTGACAGATTCCAAATCCTGACAATGGAGGTTAAAGCATAGAGTATGCATGAACAGTTGAGAGTGGAGTTGGGTAAATTTGGAAAGTCTCAGAGCATAGGAATGTTTGTAACTTTATCCCAAATTAGGAAAGGTGGCGATTATCAGGTAACATAAATAGCCATTAAGTCGTACGAGTGGATGGTTAACGATATGCAGGTGTAATAATGGGCATAGAAAGGAAGGTATGATTAATATTGTCAGATTTAGTTAATACTTAATCAAGTAGATAATCAGAACCATACCTTCAAAAATATGCGATGAATGGTGACCTTTGGAAAATAGTAGAGCGTGTGAAGTGCAGCCATTTAAGTGTAATCATTATTGCAGGTATGCTATAATGACCTTTTCTTCCAGTGAACCAAAACCATCATGTCAAATCAGTCGAAAACATAATGAATGCTGGAATATAAATCGGAATCACCAGCATCAGGAATTGGAGCCAGATCTGGAAGAGTTGCTAACCATGGTTGCAAATAATTCTACCAATAATGGAGGAGTCACAGCTACAAGCCATAGAGAAATCAAGTAGTTTAGCAGATTCGTGGCTATGAATTATAGAAAAATTATCCAATTGTGGCGTAGTCGTAGCTGTTGGAAAAGGGAAACATAGTATAAATGTAACGATGTCGTAGCTTCCGGAAAAGGTGAAACATAGTAGAAATGGAAAGGTGTCATAGCTACCAGAAAAGTGAAACATAGTAGAAATGGAATGGTGTCGCAGCTGTCGGAAAAGGTGAAAATGCACAAAAGTGAAACGGTGTCATAGCTGTCAGAATCAGAAAAGAGTTTAAGTTTATGGGAGTTGACGTAGTTGCAACTTTGTGGAATGGGATAACGGGTGGGATTTTATGGTGTTGCAACTGCATGGAACAAGGAAAGGTCAGAATTTTTACGGTGTTCCAACGGTGTGAAAAGGGTAAAGGGTGGGATTTTTACGGTGTCGCAGCTACGCAGAACGAAATAAAGGGAGGTAGTTTTTAGTGTTGTGGCTGCGCCGAATTTGTTCTAGGAATTCTCTTCTGAAGCAGGAGGTTACAGAAGGATGACCCTGATCAATAGGCCTGATAATGACCATTGCTCCTTAGGTGCTTCCCTACACATTTTATTTAAAAAAAAAAATGGATCAAGTGCAAAAGAAAATATAACAGTAATAGTAAAAATAACAATTTATTTATGTACAAATTATTTTTTTTGTAAAATTTACAGCGATTAACTAAGGATTGACAAGTGCAGAGGAAGATTCCTACCCTTGTTCTAACTGGTAGTCAGGATTAGCTGCAATTTGTGAAGTGAATGCATCTTTTGAAATGGGCTTATGGTACAGTCGCAGCCTGTGACCATTAGCAAATAATCGTGCATGATTCTCATCAATGGTTACCAGGAATACTGTACCATTGTCAAATACTTTGTCTAGCAGGTATGGGCCCAACCATATTGTGCTTAATTTACCCTTGAATTCCCTTTTAAATCTTGGATCGTATAATAATGCCCAGTATCTTTCACAAAAGACTTTGTTTTTGATGAATCGGTCGTGCCAATTGGATCTCTGTTGCTGGATTAATACTTTCTAATCCACAATAGCTAAACAGTTCTCGTCAAGTTCATTCAATTGATTCAATCTTCTCTTCTGGGATTCAGTCACATCTAAGTTTACCTCTGTAGCTATCTTCAAAGTCTTAATTTCAAATTCAATCAGGAAGACAACAATTTTCCCATACACCAAGTCATAAGGGGAGAAACTTGTAGTGTTGTGCCAAGTAGTACGATATACCCACAATTATTCCGGAATTCTATCAGCCCAATCTCTTCTATGGATCTTGACCGTCTTGGTAAGGATGGCTTCAATAAATTTGTTAGTGATTTCTACCTAGCCATTGGCCTAGGGATGGTATGGTGAAGCTATTCGATGCTGAATATGGTACTTTCGTAGTAGAGCTTCGAATTGATGTGATAGAAACTGAGGTCCTCCATCAGTAACCACTTCCTTGGGTACTTTGAAACGGGTAAATATTTCACCATACAGAAAATCGATCACAGCTTGGTGATTGTCTTTCACCAGAGCCATAGCTTTTTCCCATTTCATCATGTAGTCGATACAGACCAAGATGTAGGCTTTCTTCCTGGAATGAGGGCTGATAGGAACAACAAAATCTAAGGCCCATCTGTCAAAGGGTTCAACCACCAGTTGTGGTTGAGGAGGAATTTGATCTAATCTATTGGGCTGGCCCATCCTCTAGCAGCTATCACAAGACTGGACATATCTTTTTGCATCCCTAAAAAGGTTTGGCCAATAGTAGCCCATTCTCAGTGCTCTTTGTCCCGTCCTCCTATCTGCAAAATACCCCCCACAAGGCTCATCATGGAAGGCCTTAAAAATATGGAATATTTCATCTTCTCTTACATATCTTCTGATATCAAGATCAGGGCCTATGTAGAAGAAATGACCATCTATCCAACAATATCTAGTACTTTGTTGAATAATTTTCCTCTTTTCTCTTTTGGACAAATGTGCTGGAAGCTTTCCTGCATCCAAGTAGTTAGCGACATCTGCATACCAAGGGGTTTGAGCTGAAACTGCAAATAAGTGTTCATCTGGAAAAGAGTCCTCAACAGGAAAATTATCATCACTGTTAGTAAAATGAGATAAGAAATCAGTGAAAACATTTTCTTTCCCATGTCTGTCTATAATGGTGATATCAAATTCCTGTAATAGTAACAGACACCTAGTTACCCTAGCATTGGTAACATGTTTATTCATTAGATATTTGATGGTCGAGTCGTCAGTGTGCACAAATGTAGGATATCTAGTGATATAATGTTGAAATTTGTTAATCGAGTAAACAATGGCTAAAAACTCCTTCTCGATAACAGTAGAATTAAGTTCAACTAGGGATAAGTTTTTACTAATATAATAAACTGCATAAAACTGCTCCAATGGTAGTATCAGAAGCATTTGAAGAAATGTGAAAAGGCAGGGTCCAATTGGGCCCTCTTAGGATGGGAGTTGTGGACATCTTATCCTTAAATTGCATGGCATGCCTCATTCAAAATAAATTTCATATCCTTCATTAATAGTGAAAACAAAGGAGAGGCAAGTTTGGAAAAGTTTTCTATAAATCTTCGGTAATATCCAGCATGCCCCAAGAAACTTTGCACTTATTTTTGAGTTATAGGAGTAGGTATATTTTTTATTACCTTGATTTTAGAGGGGTCCACTTGGATGCCATCACCAAAGATGAAATGCCCCAACACCACTCCCTCAATCATCATCATATGGCACTTTTCAATGCTCAAAGATAGCTGGGTCTGTTCGCAGCGAGTTAAAACCTTTTCCAAATTTTCCAATGCTTCTTCAAAATATCTATCATAAGGAGTAAAATCATCCATAAAAATTTCCATACTATCATTAACTAATTCTGAAAAGATGCCAATCACAGCTCTTTGAAATGTGGCTAGTGCATTGCATAAACCAAAGGGAAGCACTCTGTATGCAAAAGTTCCCCAGGGACAGGTGAAGGTAGTTTTATCTTGGTCTTTAGGAGCAATCTGGATTTGATTGTACCCGCTAAACCCATCTAGGAAGGAGAAGAACTTCTTCCCGGATATGGTGTCAAGTACTTGATCAATGAAAGGCAGGGGAAAATGATCTTTCTGTGTTGCCTTGTTCAGCTCTCTAAGGTCCACATAGACTCTCCATTTACCATTCTTCTTGGGTACTATTATGAGTGAAGACACCCACTCGCTATCTGAAATGGGATATATAAATCCTGCTTCCAAGAGTTTATGAATTTCTTCCTTCACTATGTCCCTAATATTGGGGTTCAATCATCATTGAGCTGGCACACAAGCTAGGAATCACTTTTGATATAAATGTGATGAGTGCACATATTAGAGGGGATGCCCCTCATGTCTGTGTATTCCAGGAAAATGCCCCCTTGTGTTTTTTTAAGAGACTGATCAGGTGCTTCTGTTCATCTAGGGAAAGGTTGGGATTAATATTCAGGGTTTTTTCAAACTCTACTTCGATAGGAACACTTTTCAAATTTTTCAACACTGGAACTATATGAGTGTCACTGACTAATGCCTCTTCTGTGATATTTTATTGTTCCTCTTCACCTAGAGTAGCATTCAGGATTTGATAAAAAAAATTATTGACAGAAGTGGGTTCACTGATGAAATTATTAATGGCATCGTCTTCAGTTTCATCCTTAAAATTTAAGGCCTTCCCTGTCGTTAATAATGGCTGAACGCCCTCTTCTTCCTCTAGCCCCATCCCTAACAGAGTCTCATCTTCTAAGCTTGGCCAAGCTGGAGGATAGAGAGTGAGGTTCTATATCTTGATTCCATCTGATATGGTTATAAACTTAGATCGACAGCTGATGCAAGCATCAGCTGTAGCTAACCAGGGCATTCCCCTGATTAATGGGTGTCCTCCTAGCTGCGACTTAAGTTGTAAAACCAAGAAGTCAGTAGGGTACTCCGAAGAGTCAACTGAGATAAGGAGATCATCCAATATTACTTCAGGTTTAATAGTCGATCTATCTGCCAGTTCTAAAATGGTGGCAGTTGTCCAGATATTAGTGATCCCAAGTTTTTTTACAGTTTCAATAGTCATAACATTAATTACTGCTCCTAATTCTACCAGTACGTTGGGTATCTATGTGCGCCCAATCTGCACAGTGACAGTGGGATTCCCAAGGTCGTCGTATTTGGACAAGAGGGATTTTCCCATTATTAACGCAAATAATTTCCCTATGACATGAACAGTGGGAGGATCCATGGGTTTCCTTCTTGGTTTCCTTGTACATAGATCCCGAACAGTTCTGGCATAGATAGGTACATCTCAAAGGGCATGAAGGACGGGAATTTTAACATAAATATTTTTTAACTCTCCTAAGAGGTTAAACTGAGGTTGTCCCACTACCTTTGGTAACATTAATCTTTCAGGTTATGGTGGTTCCCTAATCAACTGTGTAGGCTGTGTGTCGATAAATGTGTCTTTCTGTGTCTCAGCTGTCATATTAGTAGGATGTTCAGTGTCTTCAATAATGGGGGTTGTTGTATTGGATAAATAGTGTGGATTCATGCCTTCTTCATGCATAGAGGATGGAACATCCTCAATGATCAAAGGCTCCACTACCTTTCTTGATCGTAAGAAGATATCATTGCAGGGTACAAGAGTAAGGGAGTAAGAATGCATGTTGAAAGTCTCAAACTGATGGACTGCTTTATTATTTGGGTTAGGGTTAGGTTGAGCAAGTAGCTGAGGTCGTATCGGCATATTGGGGACAACATTATTATAGATTTGTAGCTGCGACTGCTGATAAGGATAAGGATATTGAGGAGGGTATTGCTGTTGAGGAAACATTTGATGTGGAATCTATGGAGGGGGTTGGTTATGGGGAAACTGGTTCCCTAGATGGAAATTCCTCCATCCAGGAGACTAAGAATTTTTTTGGTTCAGTGGCTATGGTGGCTATGCCTAGGGGTTCTAGGAGTTAAAATTTTGCATTGAAGGTTGAGAGGGGTACCATTGAGGATTAGAATAAGATGAAGGGAATTGTGTATTCATATGCTGCATATTATTCCAATTATTCATGTTATTCAAAAATGGAAACAAGTCTGGAGTAATACCTTGATTTCGAGTCTGCCAGGGATTTTTTTGTGCAATAAAGTAAGCTGGTTCCACCTTTGGAGTTGATGCCTACAGAACAACCTTCACTTGAGGTAGTGACGGACATTCTTTTGTGTCATGGTTCAGATTGCACAACTAACACACTTCTAACTTATCGAGCAGGAACTTTTTCAGAGGGTGGTTCTTCCTACATCTAGGGTAGAATATAGCTAGTGTGAGATCCTCTACCGCTTGTTTCTGCTTTGCCCTCAGGAAATCTATTTCTGAGGAGATGGAGCTCATCATTTCCATTTTGAAGTTTTCAAGGAGATTTCCTATCTCTACACGGGTGGCTCCTCCATTAGATGACTTTTGCATTCCGTCAAAGACATCACATTCTAATTTGTCCCATTTGTCATGTATGTTATTCCTAGAAGATCCCCTGGAATATCTTTTGCACAGTTCCACAATCTTTTCAAAGGACTCCTTAGAGATATCCTCCTTTCCTAGAAAGTTTAACATGTTTAGGCAATCATCCCTAATCCCATGAATTAGGATTATTTTGAGCACATCTAACCCCATATTAGTCTATCCAGCTCTCTGCACATTATATAAAATCCTTTCAACAAAATATTTGTGACTTTCATTGTCCATATGTACCATTTTAAATAGTTCTTCTCTCTTATCCTTGGTATTACAATACTCCTGATATTTCTCCAGGAACACCTATTTAATCCTTCCCCAGTTAGTGACAGTTCCACCTCCCAGGCTCATAAACCAACGTAATGCATTGTCCTTAAGAGTGGTAGGGAAGAGTTTTAGCTTCTGTGAATTGGTGGTGTAGTCATAGCTGTGACATAGGATCTCAAATTTGAAAAGAAATTCATTCAGATCCTCTGTTGCTTTTCCATAAAAGTGGGGAAACACCGATGGTGATATATTTTTCATGGGGGATATCCCTTCTGGTTATTGAATTTGTAACTGAAGTGTAGCCACCGTCCCTTCAAGCAGGGAATTACCCTCATGATGATGATTTTCTCCGATTGCTTCTTCCTCTTCGTGATCGCGTCTGTTAATCATATTTTCTTCTGTTTTATCCTCTTCGTCCTTCCACTGATATTTAATTTCTGATGGAACTGTGTCCACTCCTCTTCAGTCACAACCTTCCCATTAATGTGATAGATCAAATCTCAATGAGCCGATCCTATAGTACTAACTATGCCTTCCTCTGTAGGGGTATCCGAGGGTGTTGCAACTCCTCATGTATTCTCCACTATAGAGACTGACGCTGCCACTCTAGGGGTGATAGGGATTCTTATGATGGGTGTTTCCTAATAGCAAGACCCAGTATAAGAATTGGTTCTATCAACCAGGTAGTCAATGAATGTTATTCTCCCCAATGCTATATTTCTCCCATGGCCTCAACCACCTGCAATGTTAGTGTTCTGTGGGGTTCTGGGATTTATAAGATGGTCACGCTGTACCCTTCTTGTATTCATGCAACCCAAAACATGAAAACTTAAAAAAAAAACTGAAGAAGAATGAATAAAGATAATTACTAGATGCAACTACAATAGTGTCTAATACTTATCCTCCCTAGCAATGACGCCATAATGTTGGGCACCCTATATGCAAGTTAATAAAATCCAACATATAGAGTGTTCAATATAAATTGTCATCCCAGGGAAGTCTCTTATTTCAAGGATAATATGCACTATATATGCTTTAAACACTAAGTATATGATGCTGTAAGTAAATGATCCTACTTTCATGTTCAACCACACTCATCCCATAATCCACTTAATCTTATTTACTTTCTCAAGAATGCAATCACAAGTACCTCCTATGATTCTTAATCTAGAATTGAAAGATTTAGGAAATAACATCTAGATTACTTTTGCAGAAAGTAAAATCCCTAATTACCAAACCATCTAAAGATCCATCCAACTATCCTGATTTAGTTATTCTAGAAATCCAAAGTACATGAATTAAATTCCTCTATTCTAGAAATTCAAAGTACAAGAATGAAATTTTGCAATTATAAGTGCGAAGGAACAAACTCCAAAGATCTAAAGAAAACAACAATTGAAAGAACTAGGGTTGAACAGGGTTGTTACAGATATCACACAGTTGCATAAAAGAAAGTTAACCTATACAATCGACTGACACACCACAGCACTGTAACAGGAGATGCAATTATTGATTATACAAATGACACATAGTAAATCAATAATTGTTGCAAATTACTGTAAATAAAGGAAGTTATCACAAAATCACACAATAGAATAAATAAAATACCTAATTAACTCAGCAATCCCCGTGGGAAGGCAGGCCTAGCCTTCACACATAGATGCTGGAAGTAACACACGTTAAAATGCTGAGATCTGAAGAATCAAACTCCTTGTATTAAAAAGTGGCAGATGAACATGCAACCTTAATCACAGCTGATACAATAATTTGGTTAAATTTTCAGCCCCTAGCTCAGAATAGTTCCCAATATTTATACAATTACAATCATAACATCTTCCTACTATTATCGGGTAGCCATGAAGATCTCTGATCTTTAGGATGACCTAATTACAATGAGTTGTTACAGTCATGGCAAGATGAGAGCAGAAGATATAGGGAAGTTGTTATTCGAGCTAGAAATAATAATCATGATTAATTGAGAAGATACTCCGTGGATTGCAGCTAATTTTGAGCAGCGACTCACTATTGCCTACAAATTTGTCATAGTCTGTTGCAGCTACCCTTGTACAGCTCACGTGGAATAATACACTTGGACATCATTTCTTGGCCAACGATGGAATGGATGGTGATCAAATCAACAATGAATTTCCATCCCTCCTTTGGCATGCTCGGCCCGCTACATCTGTATTCCTTACATCTCGAATTATCTTTATAAAACCACCATATGTTAGCATAATTTAAGATGTAGAGCCTTGATTAACAAAATCCTAAGCATTAATAAAATAAGACAATGATTAACCATACCTGTATGACTTGAGGGACCAAGTGAAGGAAAAACATCTATTTAGCATGCATAATAGAGTAGGATGAGGCAAAAAGAGGTAGATAAGGGTGGTTAAAAAGGGGCCATTTCTGGGCCCAACAGTTAGTTTTTGTTTAGATCTAATTAGTTTATATAGAATATTTATTTGAACAAATAAAAAGGACAACAAGATTCATAAGATATAAAATATACATGAGACACAAGTTTTCACCGGGGAAACCATAAAGGAGAAAACCCCACAACCTTCTTCGAAATAGTAAGATGATCAAAAGAAGTAATAAGCTGTATTTAGAAACTATTTGTCTCTCCTCCCTTCTCTCTCTATTTCTCTCTCTCATATGAACTTGAGAGTGTGAGGTGTGTATAAATGAGGGAGTGCACCTCCCTATTTATACCCTTTCAAGTCACTAACCAAACATAAGCCTGGGGCCCACATTTCTTTCCTAACAAGTTAAACTTCTCCCAGAGAGGCTCCAAATACACATTACATGATGTTACATTGGGGACTATTACCCCAACTTACAATAGAGGTTGTATCTCAAGGTATAGACACAATTAAGAAATTATGCAAGGGCGTGAACACATCCCCAATGGAGGTACACCAACATACAATGATAATACACATCATAATATATTCCAAAGTTACAAATACATCAACAGTCCTCATCACCTATGTGGCATCGAAAGTCTTGAGGTCCTCACTCTGCATTGTCAGTGGTGGACACTAGGGATTTCCAAGGGTTTTCGTTCGTAAATATGTGCCATAGTCCATAGTATTTTGATTTTGGCCCATGTAAGGGTTGTTAACCCAAAAATCCCTTACTCAGCTCTCAATGACCTACACCACACAAGGACACCATCTCACGACCCTCATATCACTCCATTAGACACCCACACCCTCAAAATAGCTAAAGGATGAAGAAAAGGGCTTAAAAACCCCAGAAAGGAGCCCAAAGTAGTCTCCTAGGAGCTAAAACCCCCAAAATGGGATAAACCCCTAAAAGGAGCTAAAGTTAGGGCGAAAGGGGCTAAAAGCCCAAAAAAGGGGCTAAAGCTCTCACCAAGGGCTTAAAACCCTAAAACCACTTGAAAAAGCTATAAAAGGAGGGTGGGGGGTCACTCTCAAAACACTTCTCCCTTTGCCTATTGTTATGCTGCACGTGGATGCTTTGAGACCTTTGCCTCTCAAACCACCCACACTCCCTCTCCTCCATCTCCATCTCCATTGAGCCATTGCTCCCCATCCAAGAGAGAGAGAGGTGCTTCCACAAGCTTGGGCATGGTGGCCCATTTCCACTAGAGAAGGTATAATTTGTCTTGCATGTTTTGTTTATTTGTTTTATTTGCTTTTTAACCCTTGTTTCCATTTGCAGTTTTTTATCTTAACATTGTTTTTCAGGTTTTATTGTAGCTTAGGATTTATTTGCGGGTCTTTGGAGGTATAACCCTAACCCTTGTGTGTAGATGGGTTCATCATTGCTTCTATATCCCTTCTTCTCTTAGCTTAGCTTTCATTTCTGTCATTTACGTTCTGTTTTATTTTCTGCATTTCCCATCCACGCAGGAACATACCCTTTTGTCCTATAGACATAAGGGAGTCATTCCTTCCCCTGTAGCAGGGAGAAATCCTTGCTACAAGGGTATTCCATGACTTGCACATAACAAAATATTTTCAAATAAATAGTAATCCCTCACAAGGATGAAAAGGGACAACCCTTGATTAGTTTATATTATATAGTAATCACCATTTAATTAATTAGTATATATTATATAGTTATTACCACAAGGTTGAAAAAGGGTATCCCTTGATTATATTACATTATATAGTCATCACCATATTCATTAATTAGTCTATATTATATAGTTATTACCACAAGGGTATTCCACTTATACATAACAAAATATTTTGAAATAAATTATAATCCATCACAAGATTGAAAGGGGATATCCCTTACTTAGTTTGTATTATATACTCATCACCACAAGGGTATTCCACTTTGAAAGAAATAATCCCTCACAAGATTTAAAAGGGCCAATATCCCTTAATTAGTCTATTATATACTCATCTCCTATGCACTTATACTGCATGGATCCAATATTTATAATTTGTAAACTTATATCATGGATATTTAACATGGATATTCATCAAACATATTTTACACGCTACTAAAAAAAAATATACTCAGCCTCATAAGTTGAATACCCAACATCAGACCTCTAATATATATACTATTCCGCCTTTACTTATGATTCAAAATGAAATATTACAAGCCACTCTAAATACTGAAAGAACTGAGAATATAAAATGTTAAATTTGTACATTGTACACCATGAGGCTTGTGATCTATTTTATTGCAAATGCAAAGTTTCACACTGTGCAATGTATCACATTATGGAATTATTACATTATGTGAAATCGGGAACCTAGATGTCACTATTTGACTAAATGTTTTGTTCCATGTCATGGTTTTCACTACGTTGAAATATTTTCATATTATATTGATATTCATGACCTCATAAATATTCATAATTCTTCGACGCTAGTCGCAAATTTTGGAGTTGTGATGTGTTGTGCAACACAAAATTTTCTTATATGAAATGTTGTGTGAGGGAAGGATACGTGAAATTCCAATGAACTTATGACCAATATCAGAGGGTTGATCACGAGGTGAATCTCCTGTTTCGAACTTATATTTAATGATTTTTTGTTTTTTTTCACAATATTAATATATTACAAACGTGTTTTAATAATATATACATATTTATATATATAATATTGTTTTGTTTCCATTATATGTATTTATATCATTATATTAATGTTTTGTTTTTTTTTATATAAAATGTGTTGTTTATAATATATATTATATTTATTATATTGTTGGGCATGATGATCGTCTTCTAAATAATTAGTAATTAGATTGAACACAATTTAATTATATTGGTATTACAATTTAGTGTTCTAATTATGTAGTTCATGGTCCTATAATACATTTGAACACTAATAATGTGCAACAACATCTACGAGATGGGTATTAATGGAAATCAAGGATATTCTAGGCTGGATGTAGGAAGTATGTATCACGTATTGATGCAAAATATAACATGAATTCGAAACTTTAATAGACTTACGTAGGGTTATTAATAAACAACAATGGTTTTGTTATCAACAAAAATTATATGGAACCTTTGCCTTTGTTCTTCTGCAAGACTTATTAAACCTTTAGATTTTGTCTTTAGGACCCTTAAACGGCATTTCACTCTCTCATTATCTAATTCTTAGGATTTGTGAGTGTTAGAACATCATACCACCTAGGACCATAGTCTCATTTGTTTTCACTTATGCTAGATAGTCCAAAATTTGGTTTATGGTGTCTCCCTAAGGTTCTTTGGGGTTTTGGACCATTTATGACACCTAGCACCCTTTATTTGGTAAACAATGAGGTAAGGTTCCATCATTAATGGCCTTTTGGTCCCTTGGGAATTCCCATTCCTTAAATCATGGATCTACGTTGACTAGGGGCACCCATTCATTATATTTGGGTGTATTTGGCCCTTTTGGTCCATTTTGGAATTCGTATATCCACTCCCACTCCACCATGCACTCCAATATTCTTGGTCCACCTTAATTTACGACCACCCATTTCTCCCCAACATTCACATGAGAATTCATGACTATTTAATGTGGGTTGGGACCCTATTGGGTCCATTTAGGGGGATTTTAAGGTCCAATGTAAGCCTACCACATGTATTCCATTTGACTTCCTCTGAAGGATAACACTTTTCTACTAATATAATATAATTATGATCCACATAGTTTTACATGTTGGATTTTAATATAAGATTCAGTTATTGGAATCATTCATTGGTGTAATTTTTGTCTCCTTTCACTATTTTGTTAATGCATTGTGAAATTATTTCATTGTGAGGATTCTATTAGGTTCTATATCTTGCTTTAAACCAGAATTTTACTTGGTATCAAAGCTGAAGGAGCTTCAAACTGAATTTAGAGAGTTTAGAGGGTTCAAATTAGCAATCTAGGGTCTTCTCCAAAATATTGAGAGTTTTCCTTGCAGCTTATTCAATAGTTCTTTGTCACTCAATGTCCAACAACAAATGGAGTAGTCTCATGTCACTTTGATAATTCCATTCAACTAATTTGAGCGGAAGTCCAATATGGTAATCTAGTTGATATCTATAGGTATCTACAAAGTTACCATGGGGATATAAAATAAGCCAAACTCAGTTGTTGAAAATTCCAATTTTATTAACAGAATGGATGAAGTGTTTGGGATGCTATGTCTCAGCATTTTGAGAGACTTTCCATTTCATGTTTATAGTCTCACAAATCCAAATGACGTGTGTCTCAATATGGAGTCTTTCTTTTGGAATACTGATGAATTGAGAGGCCACCAACTTGAGAATGAGTTTATCACCTTGAACCCAACTCATTTTGAGGTAATACAATACTTCTTCACCAAGTTCAAATCCTTGGTTCTACAACTGAAGCAATGTGGCATCGAGAAAAAGGAAAAATACTTGGCTATGTCCATACTTTCAAAGCTAGGTCCTAAATATTTAGTGTTTGTTTCGACATTTCACTAAGGCAGGCTGACAGTTCGAAACTGGAGAATTCCATATTTGGCAAACTTCATGGAGTCTTTGACTCAACAACAAGACAAGTTGGATCAAATGGGTACCATCAAATATACCAAGGACCAAACCCTTGTTGTAGGTCATTCAGAGTAAGAAAATGGAAATAAAAATACCAAATATTTGAAGTAGCAAGAGAAGAAAAAGGAAAAAGAGAACCTCAAATATTATTTATGGGGGTTTGAATCCTAGAAAAGACAAAGGAAAGAAGAAAGAAAATACCAAAATCACTGATTGTCCCAAGGGTTTTCATCCTGATAGTGCATACATGAATAAAACAATTGACATGATGGTCCAACTCCTTGAGAAGAACAACATTCCCCTTCCAAATGGATGAAACAAGAAGGATGGAGGTTAAAATTATGAAAACAAGTAGAGATCCCATGCATTGGTGCCTGGATTTTCTAGATATTCCTCCTTCATCATAGATTCAAGTGTCTAAAGGCACATGGATTCTGTATAAGAATACTTCTCAGCCCTACATTCATATATTTTTCCATCCATACTCATGGGATATGACTCATATATCCCATCAAAAGGGATTGGTAGGATTAATATTGACAATGACTACTTCAACAATGTGTTGTTTGTATCACAACTTGCAGCAAACATACTCTCTTCCTATCAAATTAATCACATAGGTTTAGACAAGAGAGTGACATTCAATCAATATGCTGTGGAAATTTGTGAAGTTTTCATAGGAAAAGTGGTTGCAGTGGGTTTTACAGATCATGAGTAAAGGATGCACAATTTTTTACAATTTATTCTGTACTCCTCATCAAAAGTGCTCCTATCACGTGCTAATGAGATCACCAAGCTATGGAATGAGAGGTTTGGACACCCAAACTACAAATATTACAACTCAATTTATGGATACACAAGGTGTGTATACACTCCTATGGAAAATCAAGGTATGTGCTAACATTCATTGATTATTTTTCAAGATATTGTTGAGTGTTCTTCCTCAAGCAAAAATCTAAAGTGTTTGAAATATTGAAATATTTCAAATCTTATGTTGAGAACTTTAGTGGGAAGAATATAAAGGTATTAATAATTGATAATGGAAATTAATATGTAAATAAGAACCTACAATATCTACGTGAAGAGAATGGATTTCAAATGCAGCATTCAATTCCTGACACACCACAGCAAAATGGTGTTGCTGAGCGCAAGAATATAGCATTGAAAGAGATGGACACTTACATGTTTGAGGATAAGTATTTTTCTCCTAAGATATAGTTTTAGGACAGAAATTGTTCTACATATTTTTATAACATATTTCCACAAAAATACTTGAAAGGAAAAACTACATTTAATGTTTGGAGAGGACATAATCATGATGGGTCTCATCTCAGGGTTTTTGACTCAAAGGTATGGGACAAAATTCCTCCTGAGAAAACAAAATCCTTGCAGCCCTAAATAAAGGATTCCATAATGGTTATATATGTTGAATATGAAAAGGTATGCATGCTCTTTGATCCCTCATTTCATAAAACATTAATTCAGAGAAGTGTTCAATTTGAAGAAGACCCTATGTAAGAGGTTGAACTAGTAGAGGGGGATTGCTCACACCCTCCACTCAATGATGATGTAAGTGATGTTTTTATTTCCACTTGTTATGATTATGATATGGGATATTACCATAATGAAATTCATTCAGATCATGATTCTCCCACAAGGCCAAAAATGGGCTGAGAAAACCATACAAGAAGCTGGTGATCTTGTAGGGGATCCATTAGACACTAGGAAGACTAGATCTTAGTTTCACAATGCATTCTCCACTTGTCAATCGAATATTCGAGAGAGGTATTTTATGATGTTTGGATATGATCCATAGTCACATGAATAATAATAGCATGACCCAATATGGAAATAATCCATCTAAGAACAGTTCGAGTCTTTGCAAGACAATGACACTTGGGAGTTGGTTCCTCTACCTTCCATGAGGAAACTAGTGCAATGTAAGTGGGTATATAGGACCAAAATGGATGATAATGGTTAATATGTGAAGTATAATTCCATATTAGTTTCCAAATTCTTCTCTCAAGTCCATGGAGTGAAATATACAAACACATTTTCACCGGTGGCAAAGATGGACTCAATTGGGCTAATTTTAGCCATTTCTACATCCAAATAATGGGAAGTGCACCATATGGATGTGAAGAGTGATTTTATTCATGGTGAAATTCATGAGGATTTTTATATGCATCATATTTAAGGTTCCATTAATTATCCTTCACTTATTTTCATGTTAAATAAGTTTCTCTATGGCCCCAAGCAAATTCCCAGAGCTTGGTATGCCAAGATGGACAACTTTATTTTCTCACAAGGTTTCGAAATATGAAAATTTTATCCTATTATGTATTTACATAATTGAAATGAATATATTCAAATCATTGTACTCTATTTTGATGATATTTTTATCATTGGAAGTTTCATTTCTGAAATAGGTTCAGTTAATTCTTCATTACACAATGCATTTTCTACGACTGACCAAGGATTGTTGAAACAATTTCTTGGATTGGAGATTGAGAAATATGATGCATGGATAAAGGTTATCCAATAAAATTATGATTCATATATTTAATTAAATTTCATAATGGTTTAATGAAATTTTTCTAAGTGTCCCTTCCTTTCAGGAGTAAAACTAGGCGATTTCAGTTCATCTCCATTGGTGGACAACTCGTTGTATAGACAACTAGCTAAGAGATTATTGTATCTCACACACTCCCGACCTGAATTGGATTATGTATTAGGTGTTGTTTCTAGATATATGAAGGATAATCATAATATCCATTGGAAATATACTAAAAGGATATTTCATTATATGCAAGGAACCAAACAGTACTTCGGGATACACTATGCATCTAGTTCTCTACTAGAACTAGTAGGATTTACCGATTTTGATTGGTATGGAGATAACACTAAAATAAAATAAAATTAAGGTTATGTATTCACACTTTCACATGGTCCCATTTTATAGTAAATTAAGAAAAAAAAAACTATTTCCTTATCTTCAGCTGAGTCTGTGTATAGAGGATCAGTGAATGCAGTTACACAATGTGTGTGGTTGCAATGAATTCTTGGAGAACTCGGTTTTGCATTTCGTTCACCCACTATCATTTTGTGTGAAGATGAAAGTGAAATCAAGATATCCATAAATCCAGTATAGAGATAAAGTATTGAGCACATTGATATTCACATACACTACATCACGAGCTTGGTGTATGACAAGGTGATATCATTGCAGTATTGCCCATTTGCCAAGAAAAATGCTGACATCTTCACGAAGGAATTCATTGAGAATGATTTTCACCTATGTTAGATCACTCCTTGGATTATTTTAAATATGGTAATGACTAATGTTCACTTTCAAATTTTTCTCCATTTACATTTTAGAGGGGATGTTTTATTCCCATGTTGTTTTCCTTCTTACCTTGGTTATATGGACTAATAATTTTTTTAAGATGTGACTTGAGCCTTAGTTGTGAAGGACTCAATTTTTATTTGGTTACACTAATTCAAGCTTAAGGGGGATTATTAGAACATCATACAACCTATTACCATAGTCTCATTTGTTTTTACTTATGCTAGATAGTCCAAGTGTTGGTTTATATGTCTCCCTAAATTTGTTGGGGGTTTTGGACAATTTATGACACCTAGCTCCATCATGTTTTCCAACCAAGAGGTAATGCGCCCTCAATAATGACCTTTTGGTCCCTTGGAGCAATACACTCTTTAAATCATGGATCTAGGTTGACTAGGGGTGTCCATGCATTGTATTTGGGTGTTTTTGGCCCTTTTAGTCCATTTTGGACGACATAGATCCACTCCTACTCCACCATGCACTCCACAATTCCTGGTCCACCTTAATTTATTGCCATCCATTCTGCTCGAACGTCCACATGATCATTTTTTACTATTTGAGGTTGTTTGGGAGGATGTTGGTCGACCTAGGGGGGTTTCTAGGTCCAATGAAATCCTACCACATGTATTCCATTTGACTTACTCCAAACTCCAATTATGTTATCCTAATTTAATATAATTATGATACAAACATTTTTTTTTTGTGTTGGAATATAATAGAAAATTTAGTTATTATCATCATTTGTTGGTGTAATGTTTCCTCCTTTCATTGTTTTGTTCATGCATTGTCAAATTATTTCATTGTGAGGATTCTCTTAGGTTCTAGATCATGCTATAAATCGAAATTTTATAGTGAGTTCCTATGACAATATGATTAGTAATAGGTCACTCTGGGTATTCATGTGTATCCCATCATCTAATGCATCATCTGCACATTAACATGACCTCCTAGTGGCATGAAATCCAAAGGAGTGGAATGACCTATAAAATGTCTTGGAACTTTTGTTGATGTTTTCCCCATATTTTTCCCTTGAGGTGGAAATATTATTTTATGATATTTTTCCAGTGGTTTCCAATATTTTCCCATGTGTATATGATGTGCTTTCAAGGCTTCCAATACTATTTTAGCATTTGTTTTCCTTTCATATGATATGATACCCAATTCTTTCAATAATATTTTTAATTGGATCCATATTTGGAATCCACTATTTATCCTTTCAATTACTTTCTCTCCACTTATCACTCCTTACAACATATCATGTTGGGATACTTCATCTCTTTTCTTGATCACCTTAGATTTGTATTCATCCTTGGGGTAAATTTCTCCATTCCCATCCCAGGGATCTGGCAATCCCAATTTTGTGACTTCGTTAAACATTATTTTGAACTAAGTTATGTCATTGGCTAGTTCTCTTATATTAATATGATTTCTCTTCAATATGGTTTTCTTCTTAATAGTTTGCCTATCCATGTTAACTAACTATGTTCTATTTGTAATTTGGAGAGCATGTAGTTGTATTTTCTTCCTTCTATTCAAATAGTAGATTATTTTTTCTACCTACTTGGTCACTATCTATAGATATGTTTCAATTTTATTTTCCTCTTCTTGGGATGATTTGTATCTTTCCATCTCATCTTGTATTTCCACACAGTGGTCCTACGTTTTCATGAATAGATAAGATATTTTATCCCATAAATAATGGCTTGTCCTTCTATGTAGGCGCTCTCCCTCAACATCCAAATTAAGTTTAGGGATTTGAATCTTGAGGTAATTTACTTCAGTCTCTAAGTCTTCAATATCATCTTCCTTCTTACTTATTTCACCTTTAAGTTCTACAATTTTTCATATTTTTGGCTCACCTAAGCTTCCAATTCATTAATATTTATATTTCTATAATATGTATTCTAAGATAACTCCCAATATAGTTGTTGGGATGGAATATATTCTTCCATTATATCAATCACCTCCTTATTTATAGGATTCTTTTCAATATTTGTTTCAATCTATTATGCTTCTGCTGCACGCTTCCTTTCCTCGGGTACTTTGGGAAATGATGTTTTGGCATTGGGATCATGACTCAAGGATTCCTTTTATAGCTTAATGGATGATATATTCCTTTATGTGACTCATTTATTTTCATTTCCCTCTCCTCTGATAGATATTTGTATTGTACCATGCTTCCATAAATATGTTGTTTTTCAATTTGAACTTGCCTTAGTTTGAGAGTCTGAACATGCTAGGTGGTAAGAATATTTAATTTATTTTTTGAGATTATCTATATAATTATATTTTTTTGTGTATTAATTACTTAAATTAAGATCCATATTCCATATTATCCCCTAAGGTTGTGAATTTATCTTAAATCTCTTTAATAATGAGTTATTTTCCCCTAGTAGTCCAATTTTCTACTTTCGATAGTTCTTCAAATTTATCAAGGGACTCTCTCAACTTATTTTTTATATTATTTTATTCTATAACTTCTGCATAGATCATGTCACTATCCCTCCTATAAAAACCATCTTATGTAATATTCCACATTGTTAAAAATACACTATATACTCATCTGCCCTTAATGCATTGAGATTAGCAAGCTTTGGAACTTTAGGATCTATGACAAAAAATATAAAATTGTATTCTTGATAGTATACCACTATGAGGATTCTTTTTTATGTTGTTATTACCTACCACCTAACATCATTTACCAATTTCAAACCCCTTTCTATTATTGTTTTAGATTTACCTTCTAAATCTATCTTAACATGCACATGACCTACTAAGGGAGATACTTGTAATCCTTGGGTTGTTGTAAAACATAAGGAATGGTAATGAGTGAATGTAATTGGTGTCCCTATTGATCTAGCTAATAGCTGTTGCATAAATTCTACCAATTCTCTAACGATCGTATCAGTTTAACCCTTCTCTACTACTGCTTAATAAAATCCTTCAACCTTTGTTTTGGCCTTATTTTCTTGCGGGCGCTAATCAAGTTTATCTACTTCCATATCTATTTGGTTCTCTTTTTCTCCCCTCTTTATCTTTGCTAACTTCTATGAGACACTCTGCTCTTCCATGATTTTCTAAATTATGTGGACCTACTCCAAACACTCTTTATTTGAAATTTTCTCCCACTCTAGCTTAGGCACATATTCATAGGTAGAATTATTAGTTGATACTCTTTGATTTTATATGACCCAATGGGGTTCATATTACCCTTTCTCTTCTTTCACAATATTTACTTATCTTAGAAACCCTTCCATTTATTGCAATGCATTTAACCCTCTTATAATAAAAGTTCGAACTTATTTGGGTAACATGAATTTCATGTGTTACTTGGAATGTTTGAAGTGCATATGATCTGAAATGAACCTTTGTCTTACAAATTACATGGAGAACATTTTGAGTGTAAGGAAGGATGAGAGGTTATAATTCTCTTCCTCAAAGCAATAGACTCTTATGAAAAAAGTACTTTTCATATAAGAAATAATCTCCCACTCTTGTGTTGGTAGTAAATTGTAGGTATTTGTTTCCCTATGAAAACATTCTCGGGGTTTTAAAACCATATATTAACACATAATATCTCTTCATCACCTCATTAGTAAATTCCATGTAATTAGAGCTATTAGGTCTTCTAAAAAACACATTGTTCCAATCATACACGTGGATTTGATTTCCACTTTCATCAAATATTTTTAATTTTTGGAATTTGAAGTGCTTAAAATACTTGTAGATGAACATAAATAATAAGTAGGAAGCATATCTAAATAATCCCAATTAATGGAGCTCCTATAACTATTCATATACTGCTTGATTTAGGAAACTGCATAAAACACATTTGGGAGGAAAGAGTCTCGGTGTAGGGTTTAAGTTGAGAAAAAAAATAGTATGGTATCATCTAATGTATTGTCATTTTAATATACCAATACCATGCATATAAATCATGAGTATTTGTTGGAATCCTAAGAAAATAATATAGTGTTATATGGTGTTGGATTTATAGGGATTGCAATTCCCTTTTCTAGGTGCCTAGAAAAAAATTGGTTCCTATTAAAAATTTGAAAGGTTTTGTAAGATCTCACCATATTATTTTCATTTATGTCTTGCCAGAGACACAAAGTCTACAATAAAAAACATCTTTTGCATGTTATCAACATTTATGATGCATAGTGTTTTAGAATGGTTTGATGATATGATAACTCTTTCTCTAGGGGAATAATAGGCAAAACACCACGCAACAAACTAAGGAAAAAGATAGGGAATGGGATTCAAGTCCCATAGAAAGCATGGATTTTATTATAAAAATTATAGGGAATGAGATTCATAGAGAGTAAAGGTTAGGTCTAAATTTGTGACCACTATGTGAAACATTATAGCATGGTTATCATACACATGTTCATTTCCATCAAATATGGGTTTGGGGAACTTGTATTTGGACCTTTGAGACATTTTTATGGTGGTTAATTTATAAATAATTGTAAAAGTTGTTTTACAAATCGAATAGGAGGTACAACATTTACTACATTAATTTAAAGGTAAATAATGAATCATGTGGTTATATACAATAAATACCCAACAATTAAAACATGGAGGAGCACTGGAACTGTTGGTCAATGATTATGACTTGTCAGTTACATTGGATTTGGACCTTATATCTTTCTTTGGACAAACAACAATGGTTTTCTAGAATTCATAGTTTCCCACTTCAACGGTTAACCATTTAAAAATTGGGTACTTTATGGATTTCTATTTGAAATTGAGTGATGATGTTGGATAATGTCATTGGGGGAATTCCTTGACACATATATTATAGGTTTTGGTTGATGTGGATTCCAATTTTTCACCATCACATGTGTGGATACCTTGTAAATTTTGCAATTTTGGGAAGAAAACACCCTGGTTTTGATAAGTAGTAACACCTAGTAGTCCTAGTGTTATTGAAGAAGTTCCTTGGGAAGGTGATATAAATCTAATTTCTCCATGTGTCCTCGAAAATTTTTGGGGAAACACCTCCTCAATCCAAATTTAGTTTGGGTGCACTTTATCATTGCACTATCCATCATAGTTGTCAATATTCCACCCATTTTCTTTGATTAGCTCATCAATGTATTGAATTATCTCTCTTGTTCTTTAAAATAACACCATCAATTTGGACTATAAATAGTATCTAATATGATGGTGTTCCTCTCATTCCATTTTCAATCAACTTTGTAGTGCTTGGTCATCAGTCCCTGGTATTCCACAATTTATCTCCTTCAAGTGGTATCCACTTTAGCTCTTCGGAGATAAACATAAATTTATTCAACATTAGTCAATTATTTTGGATTGGTGAACCCATGCTAAGTCCTCAAAATTATTGGTGATAAAAAAAATCTCCACTTGAGACAACTGTTTTCTTCGTAGAATACTAAGAACTGTAGATTAGTTCCTTCTATTGGGTTATGGAGTCATCTCTCATAAAAATTTTACACATCGAGTAGACTGATTATCCTTTGTAACATGTTCACAATATTGGTAATGTAAAAAAGGAAATGGAAATGACATAAATAAAATGGATATAAAGAAAAATAGAATTTTCAATGATTTTATTCTAATATGTACATATATGGAAGGTTCTCCTTTTAGGTTTTAGTACATAAAGAAGTGTCTATGCAATCTCCCATTGATAGAAGCCTCCATGACTTCACCATTTGGTTATGGAATAATGTAGGTGTTTTTCTCATGTACTCCTGATATGCTATAGGGACCCATCAAATAGTTATCAATATTTCCATGCCTTCCTCTATATTCTCTTCCTGCATCGCATTTTAGCACTATGTCTCTTCGACGGAAGTCTATTTCTAATTATTTTTTATCAAAATACATATTCATATTTATCTATTGTTCTTTCAATTTCACACTAACCTTCTCCCTTTCCTACTACAATTTAATTAATTCATACATTCTCCTCACCATATCATGATCCTCCCCTAGTTCATTTTGAGTCATTTTTAGCATAGTGAATCCTAATTGTATTTGCAAACCTTATTCAGTTTTAAGGACCTGAATTCCTAAGCATCATCAACTATGATATTCTCGGGCCTCAAAATCTTACCAAGATATTTTCTTCCAAGAATTTTATGATTACTATGTCATTAGTTGACCTAGTTGGAATTACTTCAACCCACTTTGTGACATAATCAGTTGTTGTCAAGATCCATTTGTGTTTTCCACTATAATTTGGATTTATTTCCCCAATAAAGTGTAGGAACCATTGTTGGAAATGAGATGTCATATTTATAGGATTTAGAGGCAGGGGTTTCAGATTCTATTTACCTACAAACAATTGGAATTTAGCAAAAGACATTATCATGTGATTAGCGTAAAAAAAAACAATTTGTGCCAATAATATACAACTCTTGGAAATTTGTATGTTGTGGATTTCCAAGCATGGTTTCCTCCACATATTACTTTGTAGAAATCTAAAAAACTATTTCTATATCCTCTTCTATAACACAATTTAGCAATATTTCTTAAGGATCCTTCTAGTAGAGGAATTAATCTAAAATGCAATATTTGACATCTTGTAGCTTCAAATATCTAGCCTATTATTTATCCATATGTTCTAGACATTCAAGATGCCTCAAATAATAAATGATATCCCTCTACCATGTAGATTCTTCAAATTTTGGATTCACTTTCATTTCATTACATTGATGTAACGACCCTCCAAGGGGTCCGAAAAAATACTAACACTAATATGTATGAAGATCATAAAATGTAGATAAAACTAGACTAAGAACCCTAAAATATTTTTTTTATCCAAAATATTAATACAAGAAAGTCATATATACATATATATATAATCTATTAGAGAGGTTCTTGTTACAACTATAAACAATTAGAACACATTATAACTTACAATAATTTAAACCAAATAAATTTTACTTAGGTAATTACAAGAGAATAAACAACATAATGTACAACAATAGATCTGACCTGTAAAATTGTTGAGATTTGATAGTAATGGTGAAGGTTGTTTTTGTTGCTAAAATCCTCGCCACAAGCTCCCATGAACTCACTAAGATCTGTTAGTTCTCTGAGACTTGTTCTCTAATGAAAATTCATTGCATTCTCTAGACAGATTTCCAATCGCACTGAACCCACTGGTTTCCTTCCTTCCATTCCCTTACGGGTACTCTCCTTTCCCTGAAACCCCCGAACTTGACGGGGATGACAATACATGGCTAGGAATGGAAATAAAATTCTAGGATTTTGCTAGGAGGCTCCAAACCCCACTCATGTTGTATTGAACTACACTTTTCCACAATCGCCTCAAAGCCACCAAAATAATTCGGGTTCAAAACTATGGAAGAACTGAAGAATAAGATCCCTAGTTCTTCCTTTTCTCTAGATTTTATTAACCATTATGTTAATAACCATATATTCCATTCATCACCTTCAATTAACTCTTCAATTTAATTAATTAACTTACTTTATTTACCCTCCCACTTTTTAGTTATCATAGCTTCTCTAATTCTTTTTCGATTACTTAGGATTTTACTTTAGTTCCAGTTCCTTAATTTACTTTATTAACTGATATATTAATTTAGCTTTATTATGGTTTATTTATTTATTTATATTATTTATTTACTTACTTATTTTTTTTATTATTATTATTTATTTATCATTATCATTTTTAATTTAATTTAACATATCATAATTTACTTAAGTTCTTTATGATCAATTTATTAATTCCCTTAATTCAAATAGATGTTGATTACCACCACATTCTGGTCACGACTGAGCCAATGTTACCTTAGTTCTCTTACCTTGTGAAGAGATAGGTGGTTCATGGGGAATAAGGATGAATGCTTATTTCACACCCCCCAATACAATATTAGTGAGTGGCTGACTCACGACCTACCCTCACAGCACACGCATCTGATGAACTAGAGTTATCGTCACTCTATTCCAATCTCATCATGTCGTCCAATTTTTTAGACATACACGTATAATTTTTCTTCTCTGTCACTTGATGTGGGTTGATTGGAAACTATATTCCATCACCTGCACATATAACAACCCATGTATCAAATATCATAAATAATATTTAAACCATAACATAAACATCAATCGACCTCAACTCTCTAGGTTTCTTGACTCATCTAGAGTTCATGCATGCCAATGTATAAAACATACCACAATTTAATCTTATTATAAACAAGATTGATATCACCTGTGATAGTCTTCAACTCAACTAGAGTACTATTTTCATACTGATTCTTTCTTCTTTTTCATGTACCTTCCTTTCCCGCCACACTTGACAGACCATCAGAGTACATTCTACATAACTTTTGTAAATCATTCATTACTATAAAACATTGTACAACTTTAAATCCTTTGTAATAACTTCACATGATTTTTCATTCATAATTAAAATAATAATATTATTGTATTCACAATTAACAAAATGTCAACATCATACTCCTAATCATAATTTAATCCTCATCTAATCAATGTCTTAGATAATCCTTGTTAGGTCATATCTCATCAATAATTCTTTTCTTCACATGTGTCTAGGTCATCCGAAATTGGATGCCATAAAAAAATACATCCATACAAAGCTTTTTAGATTTCAAATAATAAATATCCAGTTCATTTGTCATAGAATTCCATCAAATATTAGTTATAATAATATCAAAAAATAATCTAAAAATAGGGTGTTACATACACCCCCACTTCAGGAAACTGTCCCGAAGTTCTAGAATAAATATGGATATTGTTAATATGTTTCCAATGCATCGTCCTAGGTCACAATATTGGGGCTATATCTATTCTTGATATTAGATCCTAATGCATGAATCATACCATGCTAGTTCACATAGAGATACAAAAAATTATTCCTTAGTATCGAGTCGCAATTTCTATCTATACATAATGATTTCATTCAATTACTTTTCATGTCCCTAAACGGGGCATTCAATGCTCCCCGTCTTTAGGGAAGTTCATCTCAAATTTAATTTGTATTGTATATTATATGCTAATTTCCCACACATTCAAGGATTTATCCCATTGTACTATATTTTCATCAATTGATCATTCTCATAAGCACTAGATATGCTACCTCATTGACTTTATGTTCCAAACAATAAGTTTCTGACACATTTTATTTAATTCAAATAGTAATTTCACATAATGTAAATCTAGTAATACTTTCAATAATTCGCCAGCATTTTCGCATAATTTAATAATACTTTTCAATAATTTTCAATATTGAATCACAATTCCAACACTTCCTAGTCATCCACAAAGACCGACAATATTCACTTTTACTATAATCTAGATCTCCTCAATAGAAACATAATAGTTACCCAAACAACTTTTAGCACAATAAAATCCAGGTAGGAATTCAAATCTATTTGGTTATCCTATCCTCCAAGGAAAGGAGAGAAACACCATACACTATTAAGTAAAATATGTATTTACAATCCAAATTAAAAAAATAAAAAAGTTACTATCACGCAGCCAAAAATCATTGCATAACTCACTCATCACTCCAATAAGACTTCTTTCAATTCTATAAATTTTAGTAAAGTTGATTCTCATCTTGATATGATTCCAAAAGTTTCAAAAGTTAGAAACTTAGTCGAATGTGTTAAAATTTAAATTTTATCCATTTTGTCAGCACATCATGTCCAAATCAAGGATCTCATCATGTCCTTACCTCATTTCAACATTATTATTAACATATGACCCCTTTGGTAGGCTTTACAAACACATCCTATGTGTCGTTATAGTCGCATCAAGTCTTGTTTTAAGGACAAGTCATCATTTTCATTTATTCTTCATCATGTTAGGAGGTTACCATCATTGCATTCATCCTGTTGTGTGCATAATCTCCATTATTAGTTGACAAAAATGTCTTCAATTAACCCCTTCAATGGGTTACGCAAGTCTCTTTTTCCCATTGCCATATCTTGGTTTAAGTTGAGTTTCTAGTCTTTAATTTTGATATTTAGTTAACATCATTGGCATGTCACAAAATATATCACCTTGAGTGTTAACCCAAAAAATTCCTCACTCAGCTCTACATGGCCTACACCACCCAAGGACACCTATGCAGGACCCTCATTTGACCCCCACACCCTCAAAAAGGCTTAAAAATAGTAAAAGGGGCTTAAAACCCCTAGGAAAAGCCTAAATAGCTCTCATAGGGGCTAAAGCCTCCAAAAACGGGCTAAAATCCCTCAAAGGAGCCTAAAACCATAAAGGAGCTAAAGTTTGAGCGAAAGAGGCTAAAATACCAAAAAAGGGGCTAAAGCTCTGACTAGGGTCTTAGAACCCTAAAACACTATAAATAGAGGGGTGGGGATCAGTCTCAAATCATTCCTTTCTTGCATACTGTTATGCTTCCCTAGTGAGTGTCTTGAGACCATTTTCCTCTCAAGCCATTCACCCTCCCTCTCCTCCATTCTCAAGAGAGATGCTTCTCCAAGCTAGGGCATGGTGGCCCATTTCCACCAAAAGAAGGTATCATTTTATGTTTTATATCATGTTTATTTTATTTATTTAACCTATTTGTTTTGCAATTTTATTGATCATGTTTTGTTGGAGGTCCCCTTTGATTCCTTGCATCTAGTTATTTGTTTTCTAACAGTTGTATGCAGGGCCTTGGAGTTTAAACCCTAACCTTGTGTGCACAGGAGTTTAATTTTTCTTTGATTTCTGTTATGTATTTCAGTTCTGTTTATTTTTCTTTGCATCCACCACCAGGAAACTATCCTTCCACCCTATAGAAAAAAGGTAGACATTCCTGCCCTGTAGTAAGGGAGAAATACCTGCTATAGAACTGGTGACCATACCAGGTTGATCGCACAGGATCCTTGGGTTTATTTTTTCAAAATTTCAATTTTTAGTTCAGTTTTTTCCCTAGTTTAATTTTTTGTTAAAATATAGCTTAGATTCTTGTTTATTTACATTTCTAGTTACTTTTGAGCCTCCTCAAGGAAAATACGAGTCCATTTGGACACAGTACAGGTTACTGTCAGCCGGATCTGACTCGGGGTCAAAAAAATTTCAATTTTCAGAGTAGGTTGCTCTTATCAGGCCCAGAAAGGGGACTAGGTTGCTCATTTTGGCCTCACGGGTGTGACCAGGTCACCTATTTAGCCCCAAAAGATGTAACCCCCTTCCAGAAGTCAGTTTGCTTCTGTCTGCAAATTCTGAGAGACCCCCTCACCTGTTTCTGGAAACATTTGGTGACCCCCTCACCACATTTGACCCAAAAAGTGTGATCTATCACTCAGAGTTCAATTTTTTAATAGTTAAGGACTGTCAGTGTGTCTCAGCCACCTCTTTCCATCCAAACTGTGTTTATTTCTGTTTATATTTCTATTTATGTCCATTTAATTTACAAAACAAAGCTTAATTAAATCAAAGTGTAAATCAAAGTGTAAATAGATACTTAATGGGTTAATCAACATAGTCTGATTAAAACATACTTAAAATCAACATCTTCCCTAACCCTTCCTCTTCTATCCATTCATCACCCTTCGGGGTATTCTAGAATAAGACGAAGGGAGAAGCTCGTATAGTAATAGGCACTTCACCTAATATTTTTAGAAGCCACTAAAAATGGGTGACTTGGAAGGTAGAGGGGGTAGAGAAGGAGGGATTCTCACGGCGTTCAACGTCCTCCTTGTTGGCCAACCTTGCATCTGGAGGGTGACCTGTGGATCTACGGATGGGCTTAGTCCCATTATGTTGAGAGCCCAACACCTTCTCCTGGTTGAAGAGAAATATAGTTGTAAGGTAGTCACCAAGCCAGGCTATCATGATTTAGGATTACAAATGTTACATGTCTAAAAAAATTTCCGATTACTATTTACTGCTTTCATTCACAATGTTATGAACTTTGTGAAATATTCATAAACCATTTAAGTAGCCACCAGATATAACAAAAAAACAAAATGCATACACACCATACCATATAAATCAACCCAACTCAGTTCATGACGCTGAGTGAGCCAGTAAAATTTACAATTTACACTAAGTTAAAAATATGCAGTCTTTGAGGACATAAGTCCCTGACTACCTTAACCATGGGAAGTACTTGGGCTCAGCCCAGAAACTCATTGTGAGGAGTCCTACAGGAACCCCAAAGTAGTTGGCCACTGAGAAGAATTGCTAAGTGAAACAGGCAACGACCCCCACCAATTGAGTAGCATTCCCATGAGGAAAAATCCAAGCGCTGTCTCCTGGAAGTCTTGGTGGCTGAGTGACCACCTGTAGCCAATAGGAAGCCATTGAAACTGGGGTCCAAAATCATTACTACCATTTTGACATACAAATTTGACACGATTGATCCCTCATGCTCTTCATCATGCCTAAGAGGCGAACCACCATAGTTTGGGTCATTAAACGAACAACATTAAGACCATTCTCAATGACCTCCCACACCATCAGAAGGCCACATAGCCTTTGACTCAGATTTAGACCCATATCAGTCTGAACCAGATCTACACATTGCACCATCAAGCCCCATGGCTGGTGCGAACCTGGATCCATTTTCTAGCATTGTAATTGCTAGTGGACCCATGTACACACCACAAAATATCACCCACAACCCTACAGGTGGCCCCAACATGGTTATGCAAACCGTCATTAGATAGCTACCACCACCCATATTGACCAATCAAGATGTCTCACTGGAAACACATGGGGGCACTAGCCCTTCCACCTAAACTACCCATCCTGTCATACATGGGGGCAGTGGCCCTTCCACCCACATTGTCCCTCCCACCTCACTTGGGGGTATTGGCCCATCCACAATGGTGCCACAAGTACCCCTAGCTATGCAGGTGCATTATGCACCTACAAACCCCACCACTGTGGCTGCCCCATCTCACATCAACCTGGGGTCAATCCTTCATTTCATGGCATGTCTCAACTTGCCTAATTTGGTTCGGTTAACAAATGACCCTATCCTCCATCAAACCTTTTCGCCTCCCATGCCAACCAAACTTCCCTCAGACATTTCCAAGTTTGAAGGGAAGGAAGGGGAGTGCCCCCAAAACCACATCATGATGTTTCATCTATGGTTCTCATCAAACAACATCATATATGATTCGATCAGGCTAAGGCTATTCCAATGCACCCTCACAGGTGCTGCAACCAAGTGGTACATTGAGCTACCACAAGCCAAGTACCCATATTTCAACTCCTTGGATTTCATGTTCCTGCAATATTTCCAACTCCCCGTCAGATATGATGAAGGGTTGGAGATCTTGTTATCTTGCCACCAGAATACTGCGACCCACATAACTGACCACATCCATGAGTGGCGGCAGCGCTGTAGTTTGTGTAAGATCCAACTTGATGACAGGATCTTCTGGGATTGGTTCCTTAAAACATTTCTCCCACCTATAGCAAAGGACGTCGCATCCAAATATTCCTAATCGAAAAAGGAGGCCATCTTGAAAACCCAATAGTTTGATATGATCTATGTACAGTCTGGATACCTTTACACCATCATTCCAGATGCTCCTCATGCAGGTACCTCCTACCGGGATGCACCAGGGGCATCCCATGCGGCAAATGGCATCATAGGTTTTGTCTCTCATGAACCACAGCACCATCCAACACCACCTGCAGTACCACCACAACCAAGCAACACTACTAGTGTTTCCTACCAAAACCAAAATCTGGACTATGCAAGAATGATGTCCCAGTCCGGAGCCACAACTTCTTACGTACAACCTGTGCCACCATAGCAGGCCCAGGCCTTGGCTTGGCCAACACAGCAATATGTGAGACAAATCGCCACATTTTTGGCACCATCACCACCCAAATATACTATGCACCATTGGTACAGCCTGTTCAAGCCCCCACCCCTGCTCCACCTGATCCATTGGGACAAGTGTTTGCAAAACAAAATCGTCCCAACCAGCCAATCCCCAATAACCAACAAGGGAAAGCCAGGAATAACTGACGGTCAAAAACAATCAACCACAGGGAGGCGGTCAAAAACCAAATGCTCCCAACAATGCTGCGGCAAACCAGCCAACCCAAAATCCTCAATGACAAAATGCACCAAGACACAAAGATCTGTTGTGGACAAACCAATCGTGCACACTGTTCGAGGTATACAGGCACTACACATTTGAGTGTCCCTTAATGAGTCGCGCTAAACAGGCCATTAGAAATGAGGTTCAACATGCCACCAATACAACAGACCAAGCCCAAGCCAACCTGGCACCACAAGGACCTCCTCCTATGGTTCTCCAAAACCCATTACCAGTCCAAGGATTGGTGGCAACCGCACCCCCTTCCCAACCCAATCCTAATGCTCCGGGGGAACCTCCCATGGCAAAAACAGGTGTCCACCACCTGCTAGCTATGACAACTAAAGAGGTCAATCTACAAACCAGACAAAATCAATACGGAACCAACACCGAAACCGCTGACACATCAGCAGCATCTACATCTAAAATAGTCAATGCACCTATTCAGTTACCCCTTTTCCTGCACCCCCCCATACACTGGGTTTCCAATAAGGCCACGGCTAGAGATGCTGTCAGCTATAGCATCGTGGATGATTTGGCCCAAACACCTATTGCCATGTCCATTGTTGAGGTACTCAAAACTTACCCAACGCAGCAGAAATCCCTACTAGCCACCCTTGGGGCCGTAGAGCCATTTGAATCCAAGTTGATCACATTCGACACAGAGAACGGAGAACCGCGAATGAAGTCAACCATTTCCTTTCAAATCCCGGTGTTTATCCGAAATTTGGTTGTGCACTAGTGCATAGTGGATGAGGGGGAATCTACGTGCGTTATGTATACCCTTGTCTGGCAGAAACTTGGATCTCCAATTCTGCAACCATCCTCCACAACTCTGCAAGCTTATGATGGCCATCCCAATAAATCCCAAGGAATCCTCCCCCATGTCCCCATCACATTAGTAAAGAGGACAGTTTTGATTGGCATAGATGTTGTAAATGCTCAATTGGACTATAACCTTCTCCTCAGAAGAAGTTATATGTACACCATGAGAGCAGTAGCATCAACTATCTTCCATCTCATGATGTTCCCCCACAAAGGAAAATTTGTGATGGTTGATCAACTCACTTATCACAATCTACAAGGGCTAATGACACTCGCCAACAATATCCCTACGATCAACACCATTGATCCGCAAGGGATGACCAAACACTCCAATGTTTTCCCTGTGGTCAACACCATGGTTGACAACATACCAGCCTCCCCATTGTTGAATGTGGGCCCTGGGTTGTTTTCCAATACCACCATGATGGATCCTTTCCCCTTAGTCTCACCACCACCGACACCAAATGAGGCTACGGACTTGTGCATGCTCTCATCCAACACCGCTGCACCCAACCAACAACCACAGTTGCAGCCCCGATAGCGACCACAACACCGTCTATAGCTGCAACATCAACAGTAGCTGCAACATCATCCATAGCTGCAACATTACTCGCAGCTGCAACCACAGCCTCATCCCCACATACAACCATCAAGGAGTTATCTGGTCTCCTCTCCGGTCCATACAATTCCCTTTTTCCCCTACCTGGTGTCATGAGAAAGATAGTAATGGCCACTCTTAACCTACCCAACTTTACATTGGGAATTCCCGTGTGGTATCTTGATCCACTTGCTCAACCATGAATGCCCCAAGTAGTCTTAACCCCCATGCAACACATTGCGGTTGAGTCTCATCCTCCACTTGGCCTACAAAAACCAACCACCGCACCTGCACCCGCACCGCCCTACCCAAAAAGGGCTAGGGGAAGTAATGTGGAAACTACCACTGAACCTCGATAGATCCCACCTTGTGCCATATACGAAGTACAGGGCCATCCAACTCAAAACTACCCTGAAATTCCTATAATCTATGCACACTTGGAAGCCATGGATACAATAGAAAACCTCCCCATGGATGAACTCCCAAGCGGGCCAATAGTCAGAAACAAGTCATTGAGAATGAACCATGCATGTGCCCTTTGTGGATTGTATGGACACTATTCTCACCACTACCAAGACTTGTCCGAGTTCTGAATGGATTTATCCAAACTTTGACAACATTCTCTTGAATCTGAGATCACTTTGATCGAAGAAGTTCACCCCCCACCTCCTTCTTCATACACCATGCCCATTTACATGATGTCAAGTTCTACAGACCCTCTTGTCTGCACCATCATCGACGTTCCATCAGACGTGTCTCTTCCATTTTTTCCCCAGCCACAGCTGCAACCTCAATTGCAACCTCAACCTCAGTTACCAGGGAAATAGTGGGGTTCATTCCCACTCAGCATGATCCTTTTCCTTTTCCTTTTCCTACCATTTGGGATCATGACCAAGTATGTCTTGGAAACCCGCAATTTACAGGATTTCACACAAGGAGTTCCTGCATGGTACCTTGAACCACCTACCCTACCTCTGAGGCCCCAAGATGTGTTGATTCATGTCTAACCAATTGAGATGTTGTTGCACCTACCTACAGGTCCATCAAAGAATCCTCTTGTCTCGAGGCATGCCCCTCTTTCTACAATAGAGACTAGGGGCAAGGACACAAAATCCATAACCAATAGCATTTACATGATCACTAGCACTAGTGGCCCTTCCATCTCATCAGTCATGGAAGATCCACCTGAACTACCTCGGAACCACTTACGTGATGACAGAGAGATATGTAAGATTGCCTACAGTTTTACCCCATTCCCTTTAAACAATAGTGTGGAATCGGTTCTTCCCAGAAAAGACCAAATTTCGTCACCCCGCCTTGCCAACAAGCTTTGTCTCGGTAAGGGGGCATACCTCTTCGCTGACTCAGATCATTGACTCTTGAAGAAGCCATGCAACGGGATCCACCTCAAGAGAATATATGCCTGATATAACCACTATGAGTCCCTTATAGCGTAGTTTTTTCCCTTTTTTGTTTTTCAACATTTTTCACCACAAGTCAGGGGAAGCACCATTAGCTGCTAATCCAAAGTCACCTAGAACCGGTTTGAGACACCTCTCACACCTTCGGGGTCAAATTTATATCTCCTTATGAGACCATTGTCTCATGTTTAATAAGTAATTTTAGGGACCACTTCCTAGAAGTTATCTCGATTTACGAGCCATATCATGTTTGCAGACTTGTACTTGCATCAAGATTTCCTACTGCCACTCATGTAGGTTGTCGGGCCACCGCCCATAATGAAAGTCATTTTTATTTTAACATATAAGCTATCTAATCCATCCACCACACCTTATGCAGATCTCCAGACCACTGTCCGAATGAAGAATCATTTATTTTGAATGCATTTGGCATATAATTGCCTCCAGACTTGCACTCACATCACATGTAGTCAAGTTCATCCACCACAATTCACACACGACTCTCCTGGCCTCTGTCTAAGAGCCACCTCAGTTTGCATGCCTCTACCACAACGAATCACATGCCTTTGCCATGACCTATCCTGTGCATGTATTGATATGTTTAAGAGCCACTTGCTCGGTCCATACTACGCGGATGACCTTTGGACCATTGTCCACCGTCCCGACATGGGGCACCACCTGTGTGCGGATGAATTTTATGCTTTCTGGAGTAGAGGGGCCGTACTTTACGAAAAATCTCACCATGGTTTGTCTTTAAACTCTTTTCCAGCCTTCTCATCAATAAAATATTGTCGAGCAAACTTGGTTTCGTTCATGCTTGTAAAAGTATCTGAATGACCGTCCAGTCAGTATAGGTTTAACCTTTTCTGGCCTAATTGGACTACCAATGGTAAAGAAGTCTCTTATCCCCCAAAGGATGGGTGAGCTCTCCTATGTATACTTTTATCCTTTTTTGGGCATAGGAGAATACCAACGAAAAAAATCCCCCACTGGAGTCTTCTTCGTGCTTTTAGACTCTCTAAAATTTAAAGTACAATCGAGCATTTACTTTCTTAGGCTCGCCAAAAATCCACGAGATTGTACCATAACGGTGTCTCTAGACACCACCCCACGGATAATAGTTTGGCAGCATTCCCACTTTGGGTTGCCTTTGTTTAGAGTACTCTGTAATGTGTCTTCCTTGAATCCCATCAGTACCAAAAGTATCTACCTCTCCAAAGTATTTCCCATCTGCAATGACATTCCCCGTATTACAGCTATGATCCCATTCCCATGAGCTAGTTTCATTTGCTGCCTGGTCCACCCTGTTGTCATACTCTGAACAAAGGAAGTTTGAATCTACTATAGTCCCCCTACCCCTATTCAACTCTTCCTCGCCCCCCAATTTAGTGGGTCAATCCATAGATTGTCTCACACCTTTCGGTTATCTCCCTCGTGCTTCTGGTCAAGGAAACATCATTGCCTTGACTAGGGGTAGGTCTCCCTCTGTCAATGACAACACACATATTCCATAGGATAGACCCAGAGGTCCCTGTATCTTGGTTTCATTAACCCCATTGATGAGTTCCTTGGACCACTTGAGAGGAGTCTTAGTTCCTCTCGGGATGGTTATTTCTCACATGCTCAACTCCAACTACATCATCACACCGGTGAGATTAGTACAGGGTATTGGTCTGTGTAGTATTCGGTCGAAGACCCCGGATGTCACCTGAATCTAGCACATTGATGAGTCTATTGGAGGGACCTAAACGGGTTATGTCCCTTCTAATTTTTGGGTTGCATTGGAGACAGTCTTCAGAAGACCTAGCAGTATTTCTATATATATTTATGATCGATGCAACATACTTGTACCATAGAGACTCTGACTCTCCATCAGTGAGTCCATACAACTATGTACCATCCCATATCTAGCAAGCTATCAGTCATGAAGATATAGCATTCCATGAGATGGGTCCAATGTAGCAGTTCTTCAGATCATTATCATATTCAGCCTCTCATTGAGGCAACCACTATGTATCATCAGTTGAATATGATCGACTCTTGTATTATAGAGCATAGATCATATTATTATTTTGACATTATTACAAGCATGGGGATGCCCACCTCATCCATATACATGCCACACATTATTTTTATCTCACCAATTGATGGGAACCATATTAATACAAAAACCAAAAGCCACCATGCCCCATCCTAGGAAGCACCACCTCTCCGCAGAAAATCCTATGATGTTTGTTAGCCATATGATGAGCTCCTACCCTCATACATTAGGGGGCAATCTGTTAACCCAAAAAAACCCTCATTGAGCTCTACATGGCCTACACCACCCAAGGACACCCATGCACGACCCTCATTTGACCCCATTTCCCCCCCACGCCCTAAAAAAGGCTTAAAAATGGGGAAAAGGGCTTAAAAACCCCTAAAAAAGGACTAAATAAATCTCATTGGGGCTAAAGCTTCCGAAAAGGGGCTAAAACCCCTCAAAGGATCCTGAAAACCTAAAAGGAGCTAAAGTTTGAGCAAAAGGGGCTAACATCCCAAAAAATGGGCTAAATCCCTTACCAGGGGCTTAGAACCCTAAAAAAGCTATAAATAGAGGGGTGGGGGTCACTCACAAATCAATCTTTCCTTGCATACTGTTATGCTGGTTGAGTGAGTGCCTTGAGACCATTTTCCTCTCAAGCCATTCACCCTCCCTCTCCTCCATTCCTCCATTGATCCATAGCTCCTCCATTCTCAAGAGAGGTGCTTCTCCAAGCTAGAGCATGGTTGCCCATTTCCACCAAAAGAAGGTATCATTTTCTATTTTCTGTCATGTTTATTTTAGTTATTTAACCTATTTGTTTTGCAGGTTTATTTCTCATGTTTTGTTGTAGGTCCCCATTGATGCCTTGCAGCTAGTTCTTTGTTTTCTAACAACTGTATGCAGTTCCTTGGAGTTTAAACCCTAACCTTGTGTGCAGAGGGGTTTCGTTTTTCTTTTATTTTTGTTTTGTATTTCAGTTTAGTTTATTTTTCTTTGCATCCACCACCAGGAACCTATCCTTCTATCCTATAGGTGGAAGGTATCCATTCCTGCCCTGTAGTAAGGGAGAAATCCCTACTACATTGAGTTCAACTCTTTACATCAGTCACATTGATATCTCATTTTCCAAATTCTAAGCCTATTTCACCCTTTCGATAATCTGTTAAAATATCGACAAAATAGTAGATATTGTCTTGTTAGTTTAAAATTGATCAATTTCCTATCATTCCATAAATTGACACATGCATCATTGTTACCAAAAATACTCACCTCCTGCGGACAGAAGTTGTTTCCCTACCATGAAACACTCAAATCTAGAACAAAGTCACAACAACTAAAAGCACTTCCCTAATATCAAATAGATGCTTGGAATGATTCTTTTACCTATCATATACTGTGATATGTTGCAATTTAGAGTGCTTTATCTCCACATATTCACTTGTAAGAAGTACACAACAAAGCACATAAAAGATCAAAGTACCAAGTACAATATATGATCCTATGCTGATGACTAAGGAGTTCAAAAATGAAACAAGTGATTCATACACAATATTATTCATGGGAAATGAACTTTTATTGCATAAATGGAATAAGAGAGTGACATTACAACTAAATCCTTAGTGTTGAGAAGTCTCTTATCAAATAAACCTTGCCTCCAAAGCTTCAAACTTTCCTACCAAATGCTCACTCTCCTTGGCTATATTTGGCCAGATTTTTTATGCTATAGCATAATATTTCTCCCTATACCCATGGGGGCTGATCCAATACTTATATCCATGGGAGGATAGGGAAGGTTCATAATCTCATGGGTGAGGTGGAGAGGAGATCCTACAAGGATGTATCTCGAATCTAGGTGGTCTAGTAGTGTAGGGACAAGGCTGCCACAAAGCCAAGCTTCGAGAATCCTCTCAAAGATTCTTTTTTTTTACCTTTAAAACTCAAGCACCGCTCTTTGTCAACTAAGGTAGAGCATTACCCAAAGTACATTGCTCATTCGATGAAGGCATGTTGTGATGGAACCACTGGTTGTTTAAGGAAAAAATGTGTTATGCACAGGGGTAACACACATTGACCACAAGGAAACTATGGTGGTGCACAAAGGAATGAAATTAGTTATCCTGACCCACTTTCAACTTCACAACTTGGGGATTCAAGGAAAAAATAGGTATTTGATTCTCATTATATGATGATGACAAGAAATGTGTGTAACAGAATGCCCTGCAAAGCATGAGGCTAGAGGGATAGGATAGATGAAGGATTTGCAAGAACAAGTTATCACTTCGAGATAAGAGTTCACTGATCGAAGACTTTCAACAACCCAACTTATTATGCAGTACATAAACACTTTGATTTGTGTACATCTAAATCTCATGGTGGATGTTGACCATTACAACAAAGATCCATGGGGATTACAAACAAACATGGTTACCGGAATACATTGTAGATCCATGTGAAGAAGAATCAAACTAGGACATAACTACTAGATATACAATGTATATCTATGGCGTACATACACAAATTTGAGCATAGACGCAACCATACAAATGTGGATCCATGTTGGGACTCATACAAATTCTCCATCATAAACTGGGGAAGGCAATGAGCACTTAATAAATACGTAGGGTCTTCATCTTGTCTTCAACAAAGTACAATTCTATCCATATGATTACAATGTCTTGATGTCGAACATGGTAGAAATCACTTGATTACCGGTCAATGATGAAAACCGTTAACAAGTGCAAGGGAGATAACCATTGATGTTAATGATTCCCAAGTGTTGGAAAGGGGTTGGAGGTAAGTGATTTGTGCATCATTTAGGATGCTTCGCATACCCACGTGGAACAATACAGGGAAAAGATAGCATGATAGGCAGAAAATAGTCCATTTTTTTATGTTTCCATGTCACTTTTTGTACTTATTGACCATTTCTTCATAATATTGGTCCTTAGTGCCTAATTTAGTTAGAAGTTTGTTAGAAGTTAGTTAGAAGTGGACCTATAATGTAAAGGCTAAAGCCTATAAATAGAATAATTATGCATGTAAGAGATATATATATAGAGAGAGAGAGAGATACATGGTGAATGAATTTTGGATGTAATACTGGATCGGTGTCTATTTTGACCTGCGATTTGTTCTGCGCATTTAATATGATGTGATGTGGGTTTATCTGAGCTTCTGTTGCATATTTTATTTTCCTGTTTTACATTGATGTGATTCTGATGCTGAATAATGAATGGATATGCATATGAATGGATAATGCGATGCTTTTTGCTTATGGATGCTGTCATCTTTTAGATCTATTTTTCCCACTGGTAGATATGCTGTAATGATGAATGACTAAATGAAACATGATGAATGGTATATTAGATCTGGAAACTAAGCTGATGAACATTTGATTCCGCAAACCTCCTCTATACTTAGGAAACTTGGTTTCGACAGCTCTCCCTTGGAAATTTTGGGTGAAACCTCATCTGCTCTGCGGGTGTTGCTGGATAGGGTAAAACTTGTATGGGTCAATGCTCAAGGATATCACGATGTGTTGAGAATTGACATAGTGGAACCCCTATCTACTGGGTTTTTTTGGTCGGGAATGTGCCAACAAATGGTTCCGTTGTCGGGACCTCGTTGCGACTGAGAGGAGGGCATGCAACACTAGACAAATGGTTACCCAACAATGGATGTGGCATCTGACGTGACCAGAACTTCAAGATTAGTTTGATCAAAGTCTGAGAGAATTTTTCAAGGAAGAAAATTAGAACCCTGAGCTGAAAAAAAACTAGTGGTTAGAAAGGTACATCCATGATGGGTTGCACAAATATTTTTTCAGCAAATTTCCTATCATATTATACGAGTGGCTGGCGTGATTCACCTACAAGAAGACAAAATTTCAAGGAGGAGAACTGACATCCTGGACCCCTGAACTGATCTAGGAGCTGGAAGAGACTGACAACAGAGTGTTACGCATCATTGAGGTCTGGTTGGATAGTATCCTAGAGGAATATATCACCTAGTTTGTTCTCGACACCAATAAATCCTACAACAAAGCAAAGAGGGACTTCTTTAACAGACCTAGAGGTAGGTTTTTATTGTTGCTTATATTGTTGATTAAAATGATGGTTTACAAAAAGGGTATAATAAAGATGCACCTCGAGTAGTAACACTCCAGTGTGTAGAGGTTATGGATACCGCGAACAAGGGGGGAGACAAATGAATAGATAAGGGGTATATGGGTGCAAGTTTCAATGAGATTGTGAGGGAATCCGAGGAAGGAAGTGGTTGTACAAGGGGAGGAGCAAGGTTTTGACTAGAGAAGAGACAGAGGATAGGGGAAGGTCCTGCTATGATCGAGACTCAAGACCACAAACGAAAACCACATGGGACGAAGCGACCCTACAGTGATGACAAGGATGACCAGGCCCAGGCTATGCCCAGAATGACGGTAATATCAAACCCAGAAAACAATGTACCCACGCCTCTGCACACTACTCAAAACTCAAGAAAAACTCCAAGTCCCACATCGACTTGTCTGGCATGCCAGAAACCACCTAATAATAGATCAACATATGTACTAGTTTTTATGTGAAGCAGTGTGGACTTTTAGATAGACCACTAATGATGATGTAAAGAAAGGACAGTTAGCAAATACTCTAAGGGGCCGCATGCTCGATTGGTTTATGAATTTTATCCAAGTTCCTTAGGGGACTCCAGTGAAGAGATTGGATGAGATATGGATGGAACTAATCGAGGAAATTAGAAAATCAAAATCAGAAGCACAATACATTATAGAGCTAAAGGAAATTAAGCAATTTCCTAATGAGACCTTTTGGGACTTCGATCAGAGGTTCAAAACACTGATGGCTAGAGTCATCTTTTCTATGAGTGATGTCCAACATAAAGAATGGTTTATCGCAACATTGGTTTCTCATATTTGAAAAAAATTGATACAACAAAATATAGTGACATAGATCAAATCCCTAGAGATTGCGATAAAGCTCAAAGCTTCACTTATCAGGAAGAGTGCAGTCAAGATGAATCAAATTCAGGTGTAGCTAGTGAACCTCACACAACAACTATAGGATATCAAGAAATGTAAGGAGGAACACGTAGATATTTGGTGTACTTGGTGTCATGCAGATGGCCACACCAAAGATACGTGCCCTGACTTTCGAAACTATTTGCTATATGGAGCTCTATACCCATTGAGTAGCAGTGGTGTACCTTGGTGTCGCATATGCAAGGTCTATGAACATCGACATGAGGAATGTAGCTATAGGAAAAATATGGTGACAAATACTGCTAATTTATACTATTCATTATGTCGCTCAGTCGGGCATGAGGATAGAGGTTGTCGGGCATGCGATATGCTTCAGGAAAAAACTTACAATTCATATTTCATGAAGGGTGAAGTCCACCGCGCCATCCAACAACTACATCCATAGCCTCAAATGGTCATTTCTCAACCACAAACATAGTACACATTGCCATCATCGATGTAGTTTTTTCCACCGCAGCTGCAGCCACAGTTGGCACCACAATCGCAGTTTGCACCGTAGCAGCCATACAATCAAATGCCAATGGCCCAAGCAACCACAATACATTCAAGCAGCGCAATTTATTGAGAAAAAAGCAAGTCCCCCACTAGAATAGGTAGCACTATCGCAGTACTTGCAGCAAGGAGGATTCTACGGAGGATTTTGAGGCTAAGGAGGAGGTTTTGGAGAGGAGGGGAACAAGGTCACTCATCTCTCTAATGCTATAATTGTGGAGTATTAAGGAATTATCAGAGAGAATTTCCACACTTGTAGTGATCATGCATGTACTATGCAATGATTAATCATATCGTGGAGAACTTCCCACAGTTAATCACAAGATGGAAAACTGGAAACATTCCACAGTTACAAAATCAATCCCAGTTGTAGACTTAGAATAAGCTACCAGCCCATAACTAGTTACAGAGCTAGGCCAGATTTAAGTTTCGCTCCAGAACAAGACTGTGAATCAGTTGATGAACCCACTAGTAAACTAGAATCAACCACTGGCTCAGACTATGTCAATGAACCAGACTCAAGGTCCAACAGTTGCGACGATTTCAACAGAGCCTAGAACACAGGATGTCGACATCACCATTGTCACCCGCGTAGGTGTGATGACATAAGATGATGGATCCTAGCTGCAAGGTCGATTAGCTGGGAAGAAGAAAGTGGTGTTTGATATTGGAACTAAAAAAAGAGACATTTTTTGAAACTCGGGATGTGATCAGAAAAAATATTGGTAAGTTTCCTATCTATGAAATGCCATCCAATTTTTATTTATCCTTAGAAGTAGGAACATCGTGACACCATGGTACCTTGCAGTGGTTCTTTGAGAAATTATTAGCACTAGCACAAGATCGTGAGGATCGTGTTGAGCTTGAGAGGTTGTTGTACCATTCAGGCAAGGAGCTAGAGGACTCCACAGTGAACTCCTTATAGAAGAAAAATATAGGTAAAGAGATGTGGATGAATATCTAGATTGGTGACTATGAGGTGGACTTAGTCATCCTAGACCTATGATCAGATGTGAACATTCTGACTAAGTATACCTCAGAAAAAATGGGGATCCCAACATTGGGTTAGTCCCCCGTGCAAATGCGATTGGAGAATTGAGCTAAGGTGCAAACCATTGGACAGGTAACGAACTTGGTCATCGATGTTGAAGGTATGAGAACACATGTTGAATTTGATGTGATTGAAGTCATTAATGGGAAAAGCTCCAATCCAGTGCTGCTGGGGATTGGATGGGATAATGAAAGTATTGCCGTGATTAATTTTAAGAAGTAAATGATGACATTTGAAAATAAGGACATTTGAGTTATCGCACCCATGGATCCAACCGAGGGCCGAAGATACATTGAACCTATGAAGGATGAAGTTGTCAAGGGGTGGGATCATACATACAACATCTCTAAAGATTATATCCACCCAACTACCAAGGGGGAACTTGGATGTCACAGCGCTAGCTTTACATCCTCTGATTTTGATGTTGCACTTGAGAATTGGCATAACCGCATGCATGAGGTATCCTTTAGGAAGTTTTGTCTAATTACACAATCTCTACACCATGTTGCAACTAAACTAATTGAATTTCCATTATATGAAGGGTTATCGGAGCTTTCTTCATTCTTAATAGTCTTTGAAGAAAGAGTCTCAGATCCACAACGACTGTTAGCACTGGAGGAAGCACTGAAAGCTACTCCTACCCACTGGTGGGAAGCTCATAAGCAGATGATTACTGGATGGATGCAGTGTCACAGGATGATGACATTTTGTTTTGGTACCACAAAGGTGTACCATACACAGAAGTATGATGGGAAGAATGACCCTAACAACTATTTTGAGGAGTGTCAAACACTATGGGAATCGTGGCCAAAGGATGAATGGGTGCATTCCTTTATTCATACCTTGGATAAAATGTCAAGGTCCTAGTACATATCCGTAGAGCTCCACATTGAAATAACTACTTGGGAGGAGTTGACGACTTGTTTCTACTACACTTTTAGTTTTGTAGACGTCAATCCAGATTTCCATAATTCACTTCATATCATTCGGGATGTAGTCTTGAAAGTTGTGCCAGTCGCATATCCTGTGGATCCACATGTGCATTGCCCCATGCAATCGATGATGAAATGTTATAACATGTCTAGAAAGCCGGAGGATGATGATGAGTTGCGGAATATCAATATTCTGGAGACTAAAAAAAGTCACGATGTCACAGCACCGGATGTGCCGACTGATCCCATGATTCAACTGTTGAAGATTAATAAAGTTAACATTAGGACGGACGAGAATCTGAAGTTCACAAATTTTGGGGACTACTGGGATGAGGAGACCATGGCCAAGATAATGGATCTCCTGCATGAGTTTCAATATTTGTTTCCAACAAAATTCTCAGAGAAGAAAGGGATATTGGGTGACCTCGGGGAAACGAAAATCTCATTGAAGCCAGATGCCAAACCTGTGAGACATAGACCATACCATCTGAATTCAAGATACAAAGACAGAGTCAAAGCTGAGATTGATCGTGCGTTGGACACTGGAATCATCAAATATGTTGAAGAGTCAGAATGGATCAGTCCTATGGTGGTCCAAGATAAGAAAAATGGTGAATTTTGGATCTTCGTCTACCTCGGGAAACTAAACGACGCCTGTATGCATGACCCGTTTCCAACACTGTTCATTAATGAGGTACTTAAGGGAGTAGGAATTCAAGAAATGTACTCCTTTACAAATGGGTTTTTGGGTTATCACCATATCAAAATCTCTAAGGATGACCAACATAAAAAAACATTCGTCACTGAATGGGGATGCTTTCAATATATAGTGATGCCTTTTGGGTTGAAGAATTCCCCTACGGTATTCTCTTGGGTCATAGTTGTTGCTTTTAAGTATTTCATTCAAAAGTTATTACAGGTGTACATGGATGGTTGGAAAGTGTACGCTCTAATCAAGGATCATTTGGCCAACCTTCAACTGATGCTGGAAATGTGTCTCCAACACCATATTGCATTGAACTCCAAAAAGTGCATTTTTTGCGGCCCATTCGGCATCCTGTTAGGTCATATTGTGTGCAAGAAAGGGTTACTGGTCAACCCTGCAAAGATAGCTCTCATCTTGAGTTTTCCCCCATCGACCAATGTGAAAATGCTTCAAAAAATGTTGGGGCACATGGGATATTATCACAAATTTATTAGAGGCTATCCTACGATCACTACCCCTATGAAGAAATTATTGAAGATAGATGCGGTATTTGAATGGAGTCTAGAGTGTGAGAGTAGCTTCGACATGCTGAAGGCCAAGATGTATTTGCCACCAATACAGGTATTCCCAGATTGGAACAAGGAGTTCCATGTTCATGTTGATGCATCTTCTATTGTGCTAGGAGTAGTACTCATGCAGCCAAGAGACAACGAGTTGGATAACCCTATTGCTTTTTCAATTTGGAAGCTATCATTCGTAGAGAATATTTATACAACCATGGAGCACTAAGGGATAGCAAGGGTGTATTCCCTGCATAAATTTAGGCATTATCTTCTAGGAGGTCACTTCAAGATGTTTACTGACCATTTAGCTTTGAATTATTTAGTCAATAAGCATGTGTTGGGGGGGACATATGCAGATGGCTACTCCTCTTTCAGGATTTTGATTTCGATATCATCGTGAAGCTGGGTCGCTTGAATGTTGGCCCTAATCATTTTTCTAGAATTGAGATGGGTGAGGAACCTACTAACATTGAAGATGGACTTTCAGATGTGCATTTGTTCTGAGTTGACATGGAAGATGACCATTATGCTCCAATAATCCAGTTCTTAGCAATGAGAGTCGCATGAGAAGAACATTCCATGACTCAAAAGAAGCAGTTGGTGGTTAAAGCTTCTAATTTTTAGTTGATTGCTGGACACTTGTATAATATGGGACTTGATGAAATTTTGCGGCAGTGTTTCCTCCCACATGAACAAGTGAATATTTTGGAAGAAGTGCATGCTGGCATAGCTAGGGGAAACTACGAAGGATGGGATATCGCATGGAAGGTGCTTCATGCAGGACTTTGGTGGCCCACTCTTCATAATGATGTGGCAGGTTATGCATGGAGATGCAATGTCCATCAACGCATTGGAAAACCATTGCAGCAGGATGAGATAATGCTCGTACCCTAGGTAACTATGCAACCTTTTGATAAATGGGTAATAGAATTTGTGGGTCCGATCAATCCATCTGGGAAAATAATTGGTGAGCACTACAGAATCACTGCGATGTATTATATGACGAGATGGGAAGAGGCTGCACTAGTTGTGGATTGTAATGTTGCAACGACAACCATATTTCTATCCAAGAATATTGTGACACGGTTTGGGAACTCAAGATATTGATGAGTGATCAGGGTAGTAATTTTATCAACCGCATAGTAAAAGCATGGATAGAAGAATTGTAGGTTTGGCACAATAAAAGTATGCCATACCATTTGCAGGAAAATGGAATAGTGGAGGCATTCAACAAAATATTGAAGCATGCACTTACCAAGGTATGTAACATTAACCGAGATGACTAGGATCTGAAGATTCCTATAGTACTATGGGACTATTGCACCACATGAAAGAGATTGATGGGGAAAACACCATTCAAATTGGTATATGGGCAAGAGGCAGTTATGCCTATGGAATAGATTGTTCCCAGACTGCGCATTGTTGCTGCGACCAGAATGGATGATGATGTTTCGCTAGAGGAGCATGTAGCACAATTGATACAGCTTAACAAATACTGCTTCATTGCGGGTTTCCACCGGCGCATTGAGAAATACCGATAGAAGGAGTGGCATGATCGCCACACAAAGAACAAACAATTTCAGCAAGGGGATTTGGTGCTACTATACGACAACAAGTTCTTGAAGCATCGAGGTAAGCTACAAATTCATTGGATTGGTCCATATCTTGTCAATTCTATTACCTCTATGAGTGCAGTTCAATTACAATAGTTTAATGGAATGGTACTTCCAAATCTTATGAATGGAAACCGCCTGAAGCCCTATCAGACGGGGGAAGGGCCACGTAACTGTTGAAGTGTTGTGTGCTAAAAATGTTGATGTAATCATAACTTTGGAATGTATTCACTTATGTATCATATTTATTGTACCCTGATGTTTATTTTGGGAAGTGTTTGCAATGTACTTGAGTCATGTCATGCTCCAATGTTCCTATCGGGAGGTTCTATAATGTAAACAAGTCATTTCAAGTCATTGTGGGTAACCCTCCTATTGGTCAAGGGTTAAAGTCCCCGCAATTCTAGGGCACTAGGGTTATTAGACTCTCCTAGAGAATTTTTCCCTAGTAAGTTATTGTCAAGTCAGGAATTAAAATAAATAGAGAGTGAACCTCTCTATTTAACACACACTCACTCACACTCAATTGTAGTGCATAGCTGAGGAAGAAGAAGACACTGGGGCTAAAAAGAAAGAGGCTACTGCTGTCGGGAGATCATCTTACTATTTTGGGGTTTTACTTTTGGTGTTGATTCTATCTCTGAGGAAGTTGCAGGGTTTTCTCCATTTATGGTTTCCCGGAGGAAAAACACTGTGTTCATTGTCTCTTGTGTTTGATTACTATGCTTGTTATTCTCTCAGTTAAAATATCCTAATATAATGCTAGCTTAATGTTAAAAATATAACAAACAAAGGGGGGTGATAGAGGTAGAAAGACACAAGAACAAGGATAGAACGAGAAAAACACAAAAATATAGTTAGAGGTAGGGTAGACAGAAAGTGGCAGGGTGCACCATAAGGGCATGCACAAGAATAAGAGTCATTAGTGTAGTTAGAAGGATCTATTGCAACTGTTGAAGGGTTGCAATCGAGGAAAATTCAGCACTAGTTAAAGAGTCACCGATTTAGGTGACCAAAGAACACCATGCACTGCTTGAGTGGCTGCACAAACAATGGAAAAGGTTGTGCACCAAGATGGGGCTGCATTAAGGGGATGGGGATATGCCAAGAGAAAGGGGCTCTGACTGAGAATAGAAAAGGTTGTGTGCTAGGATGGGGTTACGGAAGGAGGAAGCGGCTGCACCTAAAAATAGAAAGGGTTGTGTGATAGGAGGTTGCCGTGCAAGAATAAGTGGCTTGTTTTGTATGGAAGAAATCATGACGGTGACTAGACATCACATCAATACTAAATAAAAACTATCAAAGCGGGTGAATGACAACATTTTTTCACATAACGTCTAATGATAGCAGATCTAAGAGGTGGCGTGGAAGAATCGGAGGCATATTTGGCACATAAATAAATGATTTAGTCATAATGATGCACCCAATAGATTCATATGGAAATTGACATGAAGATGGGGTTATAAGCAAAGTATCGATAGCCAAGCGAGCACCATTAGGAGGCACTGTACGATGGAAAGTTGTAGAAGGGATGGGATGGGTAGTTGAAGGAAGCTCCATGGCGTAAGGAAGTGACCATCTAAGGGGAAATGTAGGATACACTTGATATAGGGTAGACTGTGAGTGAGAATGATTTCTCAATGGAAATTGAAGAATAAGTTGAAAGTATACGGACTATCTCGTCCGAGACGGAAGTGTCTGGAAAGGTCATCCTTGGCTATATTTCTCCTAGTTGGGTTGATGCATAGACTAAGATACCCATGAGGAATCCAGATGGGGCCAAAGTTCTTGCCCCACTTGACTAACTCTGTAGGAATAGGGAACCAGTTTGACCTCAAGAAGCCTAGTTTGAGCCTGAATGTAAGGAAGGACAAGGGTGTGGAAGAAGGACTGTCTTCAAAATTTGCAGTTGCAGATAATTGTTGGGCAACAGGAAGCCTCCCGAAGAGTGAGAACGAGTCCGAAGACGTTCAACAAATAGTATTCATGGATGCAGGAGCATGATGGCACCGTAGGACACAAACTTGGATAGGTATTTCAAGGTCCACCGTAGTTGACCTTGGCAAAGGTAGTTGCAGCAACCTCCACAATTCGGCAAGTTCAAAGAAGTAGCACACTGCTGCCTATGAACCATTTTCTACCCTTCAGGTTGTTGTGCATGTTGAAATATTGTAACTTCAAAGAATATTCTATATGTATCTTTTGTGGTCCCCAATGGTCCTACCAGGAGAACCACTTGTATTATCTTGTACCCCAATTCTTGTAATCGGAAGAACTAATAAGAGTCATGAGGTTGTCCCCTCTATTTGTAAAGGTGGGTCATTAGCACCCCAGTGTGGTTACTTGAGCCTTCATGTGTAAATCGAGCCTACATGTAGGATGAGTTAATTCAAGTGAACGGATGAATATAAATAGAGGTGTGGTGCTCCTCATTTGAGACACACACACTCTCACTTGTGTAGCGCATCAGTGGAGAAGAGAAGAGTAGCTGGAGAAGGAGGAGGATCAGGCTTTGATCTCCTTGTTGGTTTTACCTTTTATATTTTTGGGGCATCTATATTGAGGAATATTTTGTTGGGTTTTTCCCTTTAGGGTTTTCCCAGGATAAATATTTGTGTTCCGTTTGTATGGTTGTGCTTGTCTATCTTTCAGTGATCCTGTTTATATGCTTTTGTTATGAATTCGAAATGAAATACTAATGATCTAGCTTAGCATATGAAAATTTAACATGGTATCAGAGCCACCCTGAAAGAATAAATTATGCAGCTAAAGAATCTAGGGATTCTTACTTTTTAGGTCTCTATCCACAATCGATCAACAAAAGAAGGCTAGACTGTCTCTCCATTGAAGGGAACATCTTTCTGTCGAAGCGGAATTCGATTCCGAGCATTTTCAGTTTTGGTGCGGATAATGAGGGCTTTCTACAGAAGAGGAATTTTTGAGTGAGCGTGGCATAGGATTTTTCTCCTATAAAAATTGAAGTTTAGAGACCTGGATCAAGAAATTTGGTTAGGTGAAACTTTGGGAAAGTCAAACCCTAGTTTGACCCCGAGCTAGAAAAACCCCAAATACTAAAATTGCTACGTTTTGGTACATTCTCTATATCCTGATATTGGAGACTTCTCAGGTGCTAAAAGTTGAAGATGCATAATATCAGATCCATATGTACACTGTGTCCAAAATTCAGCCTCATATTTGGTATATTCTGGGAGATATGATCCCTCCAAGTTAGGGTTCCAACCTCTTCCAAAATTCATCCCTAAACAGGACACCTGGGGAGAATTACTGTAGATTGGGATACAGAGGTCCAAATGGAATTACTAAAGATTTTAAAGAAATATAATAGACTTTAATTTCTATGGTATGAATTTCAGAACCATAAGATGAAACAGTGACATGTGGCAGGCTATACAAATTCACTGTTCTGAACAGTCCTGTAACAAGTCACCTTGGGAAAAGGATCATAAATCCCAATTGGTGAAACAAATTATAATGAAACATGTGGTTTTGTATCAGGGACATGTGATTTTACCTCAGTGAGAAATTACAGGCATAGAGGAGTAGTAACTTCAGAGATATCACAGAAACAGTAACTAGCATTTTTGCAGAAGAAATTGGAAAACTAGGGCTTCCTGTTCCGGAAGCTTCCCTCCACTGTTTTTAGAAAAGGAGTACATTGGAAAGCTCCATTTTAATATATATATCTTTCTATCCAATCATATCTGAAAGTTTCCAAGTTTTGAAAATTAGGTTTTCTCTGAAAAACCCTAGATCAGCCAGCTCCGGAAGCAGGACAGAAACCTCAAATCGATAAGATCTAATCTTTTGCTATTTGCATTTGAAGTTCTCATTTCAAAGTGATCTATCACATCAGCTTGATGATAATCTTGGTGAAGTTGAAAAATTCCAAGCATGAAAGTATTTTATCCCTCTAAATAAAATGAATTGGACACCTACATGAGTAGAGAGGTTCCAGTTCTAGAAGGAGACAAGCCTCAAAGCCTTACACAAGAATAACTTGATCAAGGCCAAGAAGATCACTGTTGATTCAATCACAGATCAACTTGTACCACAAGTGTCTTCCCTAAAGACACTGAATATGTTTGATTCCTTGATCAAGCTATTTGAAGATAAGAACATAATTCAGAATATCGATTTGAGAAAATAGTTGAAGAATGTGAAGAGCCAGAATGCATAACATATTGAAGCAATAGAAGAAGAAGTAGAGAATGCAAAAGTGGTGATAGCCACCTTGAATGGTCTCCCATGATCATGGGATTCATTCATGTGAGGAATGTGTGCCAGAAGGAAGTGATTACTTTCAGTTGACTTTAGGAAGAAGAAAAATCTCGCCTCATAAGAAGAGAAGAAGAAAGATGGGAGCAAATTGAAGATCAAGCTCTCACCATTCAAAGAAGATCCCTCAAGTGATGAGGAATATGAAGAAATCAATTCTTGACGAACCTCTTATCCATCTTATAATTTGGATAAGAAATTATGATTTCATGAATGAATAAGATGATGAAGGAGAATGATCAAGAAGGAGTCTACCCACAAAACAAACAAAAGATAAGTATTCAATTGTCATTCAATGATATTGTTTTGTTATGCATATTCAGTTGATGTGTTATGCATGATAGATTGTTTGCATTAATTACTATATACTACTAATATGCATGTGATCGGTAAGTATCTCATGGTGCTATACATCCCTCCATTGCTACTTATCTAGAATGAAACCTCTTTACATGACATATTGGATTAATGCACAATCTCAATAATGTCATCTAGAAAGTTTCTGTGAGATATGGATGAATGTTGTATTGGCCAAACAGTTGCATGATGCATAAGAATTTGTCGTTATGCATATGTTTTATGAAATAGTTCTAACCATGAAATTGGTGCATTTGAATTGTAGGAAAGGTCTTGAACAACCTCCTACAAGAAAACAAGGATGAGACTTGTTTCGAAGAACAAGTGATGACAATTCAATAAACATGAATCTGAAGCTCCCAGGGTCAGAGACACCATGACGAAAGAAAGAGCTTCAGAGAGCGGTAGATCCACCTCGAAGGATGAATACCACCATGGGTTAAGAGATAACTCAAGATGAAGAAAAGAATGCTATGATCAAAGAATAATAGTTGATCATGGGGAATGATGTATACGATATCATTTCAAGACATAAAGGGAAGTACGTAGTATCTTCCATATGGATCTACAAGAACAAGTGTACAAAGAAAAGGTTCATGATTTGCCTCAGAAAGAATAGAATATGACATGACATACTCTATTGACAAGTATATATCAAGCATAGAGCCACCTATATAGAATGAAGAGGGAAGATGATACTCCACTTCAGGGGGACTGACTACAGAAGATATCTAAGTTCGACATGGTACGACATGATGGATAGATTCCTGCTAGATCGAGACTTTACCAAGAGTAAAGAGGGTTCCAACCTTCAAGGTTGAATGCAAAAGACTAGGATATGTTGATGACCTGACAAGACGAACTCATGGAAGATGTTATGATGTTTGGGATACATTTCCCAAACCAGAAGGAAAGAGTATAGTATCCTCCAAATGGATATGCAAAATAAAGCATGCAGCTGATAGAAGTATTGAGAAGTATAAAGCAAGATTTGTGGCCAAAGGTTTCTCTCAGAAAGAGGGAATTGATTATGAAGAGACATTTGCCCCAATAGCACGGTATACTTCAATTAGAGATACCATGGAACTTACATCCATGATGAAGTGGGACTTACACCAGATGGATGTGAAAATAGCTTTTCTAAATGGTGTGATCAAAGAAGAAGTATACATAGAACAACCACAAGGATTTGAATTTGAAGATAGACATACTCACCTATGCAAGTTGAAGAAGGCATTATATGGTATTAAACAAGCTCATCGAGCTTGGTATGAAACAATAGATGGTTTCTTGTCAAGCATGGGCTTTACCAAAAGTAAAGCTGATCCTAACCTTTATCTCAAGGTTGTAGAAGATGAACTTGTCATACTGTTATTATATGTGGATGACTTATCCTTGATAGGAAATGAGAAACAGGTCATGGAAAGCAAGAAGAAACTAGCATAAGAATTTGAGATGAAATACCTTGGGTTAATGCATTATTTCCTAGGTCTGGAAGTATGGAAAAGTTCAGAAGAAATATTTTTCAACCAGGGAAAGTATGCGGTAGAGATATTGAGGAGATTCAATATGTTGGAATGCAAAGTCATGGCCACACCCATGGACTCCAAACTGAAGTTGTTAGCTGATGACTCATCAGAGTTAGTGGATATCACTCATTACAGACAGATCATTAGGTCATTGATGTACTTAATAAATACCAGACCGTACATTTGTTTTTCTTTGAACACCTTAAGTCAATATCTTGTTCAACCAAGACGGGTTCACCTAGTAACTTCAAAACATGTGATGAGATATCTAAACATGACTATAGACTTTGGTTTATATTATGATGGTAGCCATGAGTATAGATTGTATGGCTACACAGACGCAGATTGGGATGGAAGTATCTCAGAAAGGAAAAGCACATTAGGTAGATGCTTTTGTTTGGGGTCTGCTATGATTTCATGGTTTAGCAGGTAACAGTCCAGTGTTTCTCATAGCATGGCTGAAGCATAATACATAGCATATTGCTCTGTTAAGTTGTGAAGCCATATGGCTTCAGAAGCTGATATCAGGCCGCTTTGAACTAAAGATGGATACTACATTGATTCTATGTGATAATGAGAATTGTGATAACAGAGAACCCTGTGTTCCATCGTAACACATAGAAATCCGGTATTTCTACACTCAAGATAAATATGCAGATGATGATGTTCCAGTATTTACATACTGTAGATACAAATGATGGTGATTCAGTATTTCTATACTGAATATATAGATGATGATGATTTCAGTATTCCCATACTAAAGATATAGATGATGTTTCAGTATTTACATACTGTAGATGCAGATGATGGTGACCTGATGATGCTTTCAGTACTCACATACTGGAGATACAGATGGTGATAGTTCAGTATTCACATACTGAAGATGTAGATGAAGATGGTTTAGATGATGATGTGCTGACAAAGCCTCTGTCTCAGGTAAATTTTGAACACCTTTGAGACAAGCTTGGTATGGTTCAGAAATACCTTCCCTGGGCACTTGCCCTAAAGTGATCTGGAGACCTTCGTCATCGATAATGTGGTTGGTTCAGAATGGATCCGGTGTAACTTTGGTCATCGAGAATGTGGTAGGATTGCATCATCCCTGAACTTCGGTTCAAAAATTTATCCGGAGGTCTCGGCCCCCATGAATGTGGTAGGATTGCATCATCCCTGAACTTCGGTTCAAAATGTATCCGGAGGTCTCAGCCCCCATGAAAGTGGTGGATTGCATCATCCCTGAACCTCGGTTCAAAATGTATCCGGAGGTCTCAGTCCCCATGAAAGTGGTGGATTGCATCATCCCTGAACCTTGGTTCAAAATGTATTCGGAGATCTCGGTTCCCGTGAATGTGGTAGGATTGTATCACCCTTGAACTTTGGTTCAGAATGGATCCGATGACTTCAATACTCGAGAACGTGTGTTGATCCCGTAATTCCAATAGGAAGGATTGTCTGAGTTCCACATCTGTGTTGATCTCGTAATTCCAAAAGGAAGGATCATTAGTAACTCCGTAAATACCTAAATTCCGTAATTCCAAAAGGAAGGATCATTGAATTGATCCCGTAATTCCAATAGGAAGGATTGTCTGAGTTTCACAGATGTGTTGATCCCGTAATTCCAATAGGAAGGATTGTCTGAGTTCAACAAATGTGTTGCTCCCGTAATTCCGAAAGGAAGGATCGTTAGTAACTCCGTAAAGACCTTAATCCCGTAATTCCGAAATAAGGATCGTTAGTAACTCCGTAAAGACCTAAATCTCGTAATTCCGAAAGGAAGGATCATTGGTAACTCCGTAAAGACCTAAATCCCGTAATTCCAAAAGGAAGGATCATGTTGATGTTTTGATGATGATGATTTTTTTATGATGATGATGATGTACTGATCGAAAGATCAGTGTATGATGATGATGATGTACTGATCCAAATATCAGAGTATGATGATGATTACGATGTACTGATCGAAAGATCAGAGTGTGATGATGATGATGTACTGATAAAAAGATCAGAGTATGATGATGATGATGTACTGATCAAAGTATGACTATGATGATGTACTGATTGAAAGATCAGAGTATGATGATGATAACATACTGATCAAATGATCAGTATGTGATGATAACGACGTACTGATCAAAAGATTAGAATATGATGATGATGATTCTATTCGAGAGTTGAAGTATGATGATGGTGCTGATCACGATGTTACTAATCAGAAAGTGATGATGTTGCTGATCGAAAGGTCAAAATGATGAATATGTCTTTACTAATCAAAAGATCAAAGTGCTAAAGATATTGCTGATCAAAATGATGAAGATATTGCTGATGATCGAAAGGTCAAAGTGCTGAATATGTTGTTGTTGATCGAAAGGTCAAAGTGTTGAAGATGTTGCTGAAAATGTTGCTGATCGAAAGGTCAAAGTGCCGAAGATGTTGCTGATCGAAAGGTCAAAGTGCTGAAGATGTTGCTGCTGATCAAAAGATCAAAGTTCTGAAGATATTGCTGATCAAAATGCTGAAGATATTGGTGATGATCGAAAGGTCAAAGTGCTGAAGATGTTGCTGCTGATCGAAAGTTCAAAGTGCTGAAGATGTTTCTGAAAATGTTGCTGATCTAAACGTCAAAGTGCCGAAGATGTTTCTAATCGAAAGGTCAAAGTGCTGAAGATGCTGCTACTGATCGAAAGGTCTAAGTGCATAAGATGTTGCTGAATATGTTGCTGATCAAAAGGTCAAAAGATGCCGATGTTGATTAAAGATTTGTTGTCGTCAAATATTGAAGAAGAAGACTATATGATGTTGAAAAGCTTCCAGTGATTTATAGATGTGTTACTGTGATGATGTTTATGATGTCCTCTCCTACTATTGTTGTTGTTGATGTTGTTGTAGAATACCCTTCTCGTTAAGGGGGAGTGTTGAAATATTGTAGCTTCGAAGAATAATATATATGTATCTTTTGTGGTCCTCAATGGTCCTACTAAGAGAACCACTTGTATTATCTTGTACCCTGATGCTTCTAATCGAAAGAACTAATAAGAGTCATGAGGTTGTCCCCTCCATTTGTAAAGGTGGGTCATTAGCACCCCAGTGTGGTTACTTGAGCCTACATGATTAACTTGAGCCTACATGTCGAATGAGTTAATTCAAGTGAATGGATGAATATAAATAGAGGTGTGGTGCTCCTCATTTGAGACACACACACTCTCACTTGTGTAGCACATTAGTGGAGAAGAGAAGAGTAGTTGGAGAAGGAGGAGGATCAGGATTTGATCTCCTTGTTGGTTTTACCTTTTATCTTTTTGGGGCATCTATATTGAGGAAGATTTTACTGGGTTTTTCCCTTTAGGGTTTTCCCAGGATAAATCTTTGTGTTCCTTTTGTATGGTTGTGCTTGTCTATCTTTCAGTGATCCTGTTTATATGATTTTGTTATGAATTCGAAATGAAATACTAATGATCTAGCTTAGCATATGAAAATTTAATAGTGCACACCAGGTCCATCTGACGTGGCTCGAGGATGAGCCTCAAGACTATGTTGGGGGCTTGTTGGAAAGGGGTTGGAGGTAAGTGAGTTGCATAGAATCTAGGATGCTGCACATACTCATGTGGTACTACGTAAGGAAAAGATAGCGTGATAGGCAGAAAAGAGTCCACTTTTTATATTTCCATGTCACTTTTTGTACTTATTGACCATTTCTTCAGAATATTGGTCCTTAGTGGTTAGGTTAGTTAGAATTTTGTTAGAAGTTAGTTAGAAGTGGATTTTGAATGTAAAGGAGCAAGCCTATAAATCGAATAATTATGCATGTAAGAGATATAGACAGAGAGAGAGAGATACATGGTGAATGAATTCTGGATGTAATAGTGGATCAGTGTTTGTTTTGACCTGCAATTTGTTCTGCATATTTAATATGATTTGATGTGGTTTGATCTTAGCTTATATTGCCTCTTTTCTTTCTGTTTTACATTGTTGCAATTATGATGCTGAATAATGAATAGATCTTCATATGAATGGATAATGTGATGCTTTCTACTTATGGATGCTATCATCTTTTAGATCTGTTTTTCTTACTGGTATATCTGTTGTAATGATGAATGTTGATGTATTTGTAACTTTAGAATGTATTCATCTATGTATCTTATGTCTTGTAATCCGATGTTTATTCCAGGATGTATCTATTATGTAATTGAGTCATGTTTTCATGCCTCGATGTTTCGATCAGGAGGATCTATAATGTAAACAAGTCATGTCAAGTAATTGAGGGTAACCCTCCTATTGTCTAAGGGTTAAAGTCCCTGCAGTTCCATGGCACTAGGGTTATTAGACTCTCCTAGAGAGGTAGACCCTAGTAGGGTTTTAGTCATGCCAGGATTAGTATAAATAGAGAGATGGACTCTCTATTTAGCACACATCACATACACACTCAAGTGTAGTGCATAATTGAGGAAGGAAAAGAGACTAGGGCTAGATAAGAAGAAGGCTACTACTGTCGGGAGATCACTTACTGTTTTGGGATTTTCTATTTTGGTGTTGATTCTATCTCTGAGGAAGTTGCGGGGTTTTCTCCATTTATGGTTTCCCCTAGGAAAAACACTATGTTCATTGTCTCTTGTGTTTGATTGTTGTGCTTTTTATTCTCTCGGTTAAAGATCCTAATAATTCTAGCTTAATGTTGAAAAACTAACATGGTATCAAAGCTAACCTAAGAAGAAGACACTGTGCAGCTGCGGGAACTAGGGATTCCTACTTTGTGGATCTTCCTCCACATATTTTCAGCAAAAGTAAGGTGGAATAACTCTCTTCCTTAGGGAACATCTTTCTGTCGAAGTAGAATCCAATTCTAAGGTTTTTCAGTTTTGGACCCGACACTACTGATAAAAATTAGGGCTTTTCATAGAAGAGGAATTTTTCAGTGAGCCTAGGCCTGGATTGATATCCTCCCCAAAATTGAAGTTAGGGATAAATTTCATGGCAATTGGGTGGACAAAACTCAGGAAAAGAAAAACCCTAATTTGCTCTTGATCCAGTACTGCATGATTTCAGATCCAAATCCAGATCCGACATCTTGACCTGGTAAGATCTAAATCTTTTGTATTTCCATTTGAGGTTCTTAGTTAAGATGTCTCATCATACCAATCTTGATGAAAATCTTGAGGGAGCTGATAACTTCTGAGCCTGGAAGTATAGGATCTCCCTGGTCCTAGAAGAAAATGAGTTGGACTCCTACATCCATGAGGAGGTTCCAGTTCCAGAGGGAGATGAGGCTAAGGCCTTACATAAGAAGAAGTTTTTTATGGAAAAGAGGATCATTGTTGATTCTATCAAGGATGACCGTATCCCACAGGTGTCCTCTCTTAAGACACCTAAAGCTATGTTTGATGCCCTAACCAAATTGTTTGAAGGGAAGAACATAAACTGGAAGATGACTCTAAGGAATCAACTAAAGAATGTGAAGATCTAGAATGCAGAGACCATCCAGTCTTACTTGACAAGGGTTTCTCAGATCTAGGAATAATTGGAAGTAGTAGCTGAAGAAGTGGAGAATGTAGAAATTATGATGACCACCTTGAATGGTCTCCCTAGGACATGGGACTCTTTCATTCAAGGGATCTACGCTAGAAAGAAGTTATTCAAGTTCAGCAGACTATGGGAAGAATGTTCTCAAGAAGAAGCTCAGATAGCAGCTCGAGAAGAGAAGATGGGAAGTGAATATCAAGCTCTCATAGTACAATCCAAGAAATCTAGATCCATCCATGACAGAAGTAAGTACTCTCATCATAGGAATAACTCTAGAAATCCTAGAGATAGGTCTAAGTAGATTTGCTATACATGTGATGAAAAAAGACACTTTTCTAGAGATTGTCCTAAGAGAAAAAGTAGCTCTCACAAGAGGAAGGGAAACAAAAGAAGACATCATGCTCATGCTGCAGAGGATGATGAACCTTTATCAAAGAGAACCAGATATGAAAGTGAAGATTCTTCAAGCAAGGATGAATATGTTTTGATCTCCGCTGTCACAGGAAACATTACTCATGGAAGTGATGATTGGCTTATAGACAGTGGGGCTTCCAAACATATGACTGGATTCAAGGAATCCTTTATGAAACTTTCAGAACATGAATCGCCTCACAAGTTGAAGCTAGGAGATGACTACCAATATCCAATAAAAGGTAGTGGGGAATATTCTTATAAGCTAGACTTTGGAAAGTCTATAATAATGAAGGAAGTGTTTTTTGTGCCAGGACTCAAGAAGAACCTTCTCTCCATATTAGCATTGGATGCAAAAGGAATGAGGGTTGCATTCATACATGGTCAAGTCATCATGTGCCCAAAAGGAAAGACTATTGATGATGCAATAGTGATTGGTGAACAAGAAGGAGGTGTGTACAAATTGAAAGGCCATCCAGAAAAAGCCTTGGTCCATGACAAAGTAGAGCCAAGTGAACTTTGGCATAGAAGGCTTGCACATGTGCAATACAAAGCACTACCTCTTGCAAGCAAAGTTGTTGAAGGTCTTCCAGAAATACAGGCAAAACATGATGGGGTCTACAAAGGATGTACAAAAGGAAAGAATAGAAAGAATACATTTCCAAGTAGCGAAAGCAAAGAAAAAGGAATCTTGGAAATCATCCACTCTGATGTATGCGGTCCTATGTCATCAAGCTCACTAAGAGGGTATGCATATCATGTTTATTTTATTGATGAATTTTCTAGGAAGACATGGGTTTACTTCATGAAGAACAAAGAAGAAGTATTCAGCAAGTTCAAGGAATTCAAAGCCTTGATCGAGAATCACACTGAAAAGAAGATAAAGACCTTTTGATTAGATAATGATAGAGAATTCACTTCGAATGAATTCAAAGAGCTATGTAAAGAATCAGGGATTAAGAGGGAGTTGTCCACTCCTTATAATCCACAACAGAATGGGATTGTGGAATGGAAGAATAGAACTATCATGGAAGCTGCAAGAGCTATGCTTCATGATCAAGATCTTCCTATGCATCTTTGGGAAGAATCTACCAGAACAACGATGTATGTATAGAACCATACTCCACATAGAGTACTCAAGAACAAGACTCCTAAAGAAGTATTCTCCGACAAGAAACCAGAAGTCAGCCATCTAAGAATATTTGGTTGTCCTGTGTACATACACATTCCAAAAGAGAAGAGAACAAAATTAGATCCTTTAGGAAAGAAGGGTATATTTGTGGGATACTCTGAAAGCTCGAAGGATTACAGAATATATTTCCTAGGATACAAGAAGATTGACATCAGTAGGGATGTGACATTTGATGAAGACATAGCTTACAACAAATCCAGAAAGAGACTTGTTGAAGAACCTGAAGAAGCAGAAGCACCCAGAATTCATGATACAACCATGAATAAAGAAACTTAAGAAGAAGATTGAGAATTTGAAAAACCACAAAGACCTGTAGATCCACCTCTAGAGAAAAATTCTCATAAGAGGAAACCTGCTTGGGCACGTGAAATTATCCAAGGTGTGGAAATATATGGGGCTCTAGAAGAGAATCATAGAGAAAGAAAGAGGACCAGATCCTACTTTGGGTATGTAGCTTTACTATGTGATTCATTGATAAAGAACCTTCCAGTTATGAATATGCGGCAGAACGGAAAGAATGGAAGGATGCTATGATCGAAGAGTACCAATCAATCATGAAGAATGATGTTTGGGATGTTGTCCCAAGACCAGAAGGGAAGTCAATTGTAACTTCCAAATGGATCTACAAGATCAAGCATGTTATAGACGGTAGCATTGAAAAGTATAAGGCAAGATTTGTGGCTCAGGGTTTCTCTCAGAAAGAAGAAATAGATTATGAAGAAACCTTTTCCCCTGTAGCAAGATACACTTCCATTAGATCAATACTAGCTCTGGCTACAGTGATGAAGTGGAAGATACACCAGATGGATGTCAAGAATTCCTTCTTGAATGTTGTAATAGAAGAGGAAGTGTATGTAGAACAACCACTAAGTTTTGAGACACATGACAGAGAGTCTCATGTATGAAGATTGAAGAAATCCCTGTATAGTTTGAAACAGGAACACAGGACTTGGTACGGTAGAATTGATAGCTTTCTATCTAGTTTTGGCTTTACCAAAAGTAAAGAAGATTCCAACCTTTACTACAAGGTTGAAGATGGAAACCCAGTTATTCTCCTACTATATGTAAATGATCTATTTGTGACAGGTATGGATGGGTTGATTGCTGATACGAAGAGAAAGCTTGCTGTCGAGTTCAAGATAAAGGAATTGGGTATGATGCATTATTTCCTAGGCATGGAGGTGTCGCAGAGTGCAGATGGAATCTTTCATGGACAAGGGAAGTATGCAGTAGAGATCCTAAAGAGGTTTGGGATGATGGACTGGAAAGCCGTGGCCACACCTATGGCATCGAACCTAAAGCTATTGAGTGATGATTCCTTAGAGTCGGTTGATGCTACAATGTATTGTTAGATGATTTGGTCCTTAATGTACCTGACCAAAACAAGACTCTACATTTTCTTTACTGTGAACACCTTGAGCCAGTTCTTGATAGATCCGAGAAATGTTCACTTGATTTCTCCAAAGCACATTCTAAGGTACTTGAGGGGTACAGTTGATTATGGGCTCAAGTATGAGTTGAATCAGAAGATTAACCTGGAGGGTTATGTTAATTCAGATTGGGCAGGTAGTTCCATCGATAGGAAGAGCACTTCAGGATGTTGCTTCAATATGGGATCAGGTGTGATCTCTTGGTTTAGTAGGAAGCAATCCTATGTGGCACTGAGTACAGCTGAAGCAGAGTATGTCGCAGATTGTTCAACTAGTTGTGAGGTAGTATGGCTGAGGAAGCTAATGTCTGATATATTTGATCTCCAGTTGGATGCTACTTGTATACATTGTGACAACCAAAGTTGTGTGAAGTTTTCAGAGAATCCAGTGTTCCATGACAAGTCAAAGCATATCGATATCAAGTATCACTATATTAGGGATATGGTGCAGAGGGGACCAGTGAAGCTCCAGTATTTTGCGATGGAGGAATAGATAGTTGATGTATTGATGAAGCCATTGGCTAGGCTGAAGTTTGAGTACTTCAAGGAGAATCTTGGTGTTCTCTAGATCGAGGTTTCCTCCAAGGGAAAATGATGAGATCCATAACCATTCTGACATGGTGAGAGGATTGGTTCCTTCCATGGTCAGATGTAAGGGCTGAGCCATTCTATCATGGTCAGAGGATTTAGGTTCCTTCCATGTTAGATATGAGTGCTGGCCATTCTGTCGAGTAGGACGGATGTGAGGGAAACTGCCATTCTGGGAATGGAAGCACCTGGTCAGTTACCAGGAAAACTCAATCTAGGACTAAGAAGCCATTCTGATGTGATAGAGGGATGTGTTAGCACTTGATCAGATGTAAGGGCTGAACCATTCTGTCATGGTTAAAGTATTAGGTTCCTCCCATGTCAGATGTGAGTGTTGTCCATTCTGACAAGTAGGTCATATGTAAGGGCAACTGCCATTCTGGGAATGGAGGCGCCTGGTCAGTTATCAGGTAGCTCAATCTAGGACTAGAGGCCATTCTGATGCGATGGTAGGATTATTTCCTCCATTATCAGATGTGAGTGCATGCCCTTTTTGATGCAGTGCTTTGTGCATGGTCGGATTGTAAGTGCAGATCCCTTTCCGATGTGGTGCTTCGTGCATGGTCAGATTGTAAGTGTTGATCCCTTTCGATGTGGTTCTTTCGAGCATGGTCGACTGTAAGGGTTGTGCCTTTCTAGCAGGATGAGGTTGGATGTAAGTACAGAGCCTTTCCGATGCGGTGTGCTTGCACATGGTCAGATATAAATGCTAAGCCATTCTGGCGCCATGGTCAGATGTGAGTGTTAGGCCTTTATGACAGGATGAGGTCAGATGTGAGTGTTGGGCATGTGTTTCTGAGAAGATGAGGTTAGATGTAAGAGCTGTGCGGGCCATTCTAACTTAAGTGTTAGATATAAGTGCTGATGAAAACCTACATGAAGGGTAGGCTTACAGGATTGACTGTGTATAACTTCCTGTGACGAGAAGAATCGAGATAGCACCATTATGAGATAGCATATGATGATGATCCAGACTAGATGATGATCCATATCAAGTGATCTATACTTGATGATGATCTAGGTGTGGTGATGATCCAGACTCAATGATGATCCAGATCAAGTGATGATGATCCGGACTTGATGACGATCCAGATCGAGTGATGATCTAGATGTGATGATGATCCAGTAGTAATGAGCCAGTAGTCATGATGATGCAGATCCCGTGATGAAGAAGACTTGAAGAAGAATATGACTTGAAGACTCGAAGATGAAGAAGACTCAAAGACGAAGAAGACTTGAAAACTAAGAATACTTGAAGATGAAGATGATGAGATGATCCAGTTGATGCAGAGAAGAAGACGAGTGTTGAAAATTGTGTCGAAAGAATACCTTCCTAGTTAAGAGGGAGTTTTGATGTATTTGTAACTTCGGAATGTATTCATCTATGTATCTTATGTCTCGTAACCTAATTTTTATTCTAGGATATATCTATTATGTAATTGAGTCATGTTGGCATGCCCCGATGTTCCGATCGGGACGATCTATAATGTAAACAAGTCATGTCAAGTCATTGAGGGTAACCCTCCTATTGTCTAAGGGTTAAAGTCCTCGCAGTTCTGGGGCATTAGGGTTATTAGACTCTCCTAGAGAGGTCGTCCCTAGTAGGGTTTTAGTCATGCCAAAATTAGTATAAATAGAGAGCTGGACTCTCTATTTAGCACACATCACATACACACTCAAGTGTAGAACATAGTTGAGGAAGGAGAATACACTGGGGCTAGATAAGAAGAAGGTTACTACTATCAGGAGATCACTTACTATTTTGGGATTTTCTATTTTGGTGTTGATTCTATCTCTAAGGAAGTTGCGAGGTTTTATCCATTTATGGTTTCCCCGAGGAAAAACACCGTGTTCATTATCTCTTGTGTTTGATTGATGTTCTTGTTATTCTCTTAGTTAAAGATCATAATAATGCTAGCTAATGTTGAGAAACTAACAATGAATGACTAAATGCAACATGATGAATAGTAGATTAGATTTGAAAATTAAGCTGATGAACATTTGATTCCTCAACCCTCCTCTATACTATGGAAAATTGGTTCCGACATATCTCCCTTGGATATATCGGGTGAGACCTCATCCACTCCGTGGGTATTGCTGGACATGGTAAAACCTATTTGGGCTGATGCTCAAGGAGATTGCAGCGTTTTGAGCATCGATAGAGTGGAAGCTCTATCAAGTGGGGTTTTTTGTTTGGGATTGCACCAACACCAAGGTACTCCAATACATTCCTCTGAATTTGAATAAATGATTTTATGTCGAACATTCAGTTGAATATTTCAATCAAAGGTAGATGATGTAGATCTATTGTCGAAAGAGAGAGAAAATGTCATTGATACATACATAAATCAAGGTAATTATTTATTTCTAATACTAATTCTCGAATGATGATTTGAAGTTGACTGGAATAGTCTCGTCTAAGGAGGAACATGGTAAGTCCCACATCAATGACACGAAACTTGGAACAAGTTTTTGGAATTTGAGTATGATGTAACCATAGGACTGACTCAAAGGTAACTTACATAATGGTAGGTTTTTTACTACATATGCAAATTCTTAATATAATTTCCCTTTGAACATAGGGTGACACAACCAAAGACTTGGCAACATTGACTTGACGAGGCATATACCAGGACATAATGCAACGATGTATGATGCATTATTTGAAAGACTCGAAGGAGTGACATGACTCATGAAAGTGGATCAACTCAAAATCAAGATGAATACCCAATTGACCAAATGAAATGTAGATAAGTGCCATTCTCAAAGGTGACCACAAACTGCCATTATTGCAAATGAAAAATGGTTCCCTTCCCTTACTGTCCCCATCATGACTGATGAGTTCCTATTCATTTTTAATAGTTCAAAGAGGGTAAAAAACACTTGTTGTAGCTCATCATATGATAATTCCATTCTCACATGTTTTATGAACCTGAGAAAGGAGGGGTTCATTCCCAAAAGAGGGTCTCTCAGTGTATAGTGTAATGAGTCCGTTGAAAGCAAACTCAATATCGTTCATGTTTAGAGAGTCTGAACAAAATAGAAGAATACTCAAAAGTTTCCTTTTTCGTATGATTTAGTCTTCGAGGCCCAAAAAGGTATAAAATAATACCTTAGAGAACAGTCTTCTAGTCAATTACTAGAGTATTCCTTTTTTGTAATTTAGTCGATCTGAATCGAAAAAGGGGTAAACTACTATCGAAAGGACAACTCTTTAGGACCTTATACGAGCATGAAGAAGACAAGTTCACTCAAAGATATTTTCACATTTTAGGATTTCAAAAAGAGCTTAAAGAAGACTCCATTAGGGTTTATTTTCATGAAAAGGAGTTTAACGATCATGAAAAAGAAGTAAAATATGACTCGAAAAATCACTGCTAGGTCTAGCGAGCACAACCAAAGTTCTAAAAACAACACTCAAAATCTTTTTTCATTTTTTGCGAGCACGAAAAGGTAAAAAATCAACTCATTCATATCCAAAAATTTGATTCTCCATACCCTGCAAACTTCAAAATGACCAGTAGACTCTTAAAAAATAAAAAATAAACTATGCTCTAATTGAATTTAGGGGAAAATTTTAATAAAAATAATAAAAATTAAACACTAAAAAGTAAATAAAACATAGTAAATAGTGAAAAATACATACCATTTGTACTTTTTAGCACTTGGAGAGCATTTTGAGTCATTTTTGGTGCATATTTCAAACGAGGATTACAAAGCCATTAGTCAGCCATTTCCAAAACCGTCAGATCCAGGTAGATTCTAAGCTCATTCCTAATATTTTCATGGTTTTCGTTTCTCATTTCATGCATGTTTTTAGGGTTTTGGGGGAATTTCTCCAAGGAGGAAACATGTTGACCAGGTAATGCTCTTTTCTCTTTCGGGAAAGGTGGTGCCTAGGTTGCACCACATTTTTTCCTATAGAAAAATGTCATGGCACCACTTTGTTATAATGCAAAAAGGAATATGCCCACAAGGACTTCACTTAGTGAACATTGCACATAGCACGTGCGATCGTGGGATATTAAAGAATACCCTTAATTTCTAGAGATATTTACCCAAACTCTTTTTGTTGAAACCCCCTCCCAATACTTAAAACCTCCTCCCCACCCCTTTTTATACCTCAATCCTTATAAACCACCCTACCCACCCCCACCTTAAACCCCTCATCCCCCCAATACTTGCAATATATTGGTTCAATTTTTAATAATTAAAAAACCCACAATATGAACTAAGGTGATAGGATATTGGTCAACAAGTGAAGACCTCGTGCATGTGCCACAAGTTTCCCTAGAATGCTTTATAAATAGGACAAAAGAAAGAAGTAGAAGTGTTTTCAATGGGTGTAATTATATTCTAATACTCCATTTTAAATTTTTGGCAGAGTACTTTCAACAAACATGGTGATTTGGAAGGAAACAAAGCATGAGCTTGATGAAATTACAGGTGGACATGATGTTGGGACTGTGGTTTCTTTACATGGATGTGGGATCTTAAAATTCTTCAATGTTCCCAAGACGAGGTCACAAGTGATATTGCTATAGTACCATATCATGATGTGGAATCCTGAGAAATAGTATTTTGAGGTAGGGACCCACATTCTAACGGTGAAAGTAGAGTACATCTACCTCCTCATGGGCTTATCGAGGTGGGGAGAGCCCATCTCATTGACTGGTACTCAGGGTGGGGATATCACCACACGGGGTCTTATTGATCGCTATTTCTTTCTGGGCACACAAATGCGCAAAAAGAAGATACCCATAAAGGATTTCATGTATTTTACTCTTCACATGACATTGTTCACTATGCATCGCATCTTGGGGAGAAAAGGGGATCACCAAGAATCCCGTGCATAAATGCTCTAAGCGTTGGAGGAAATTGCACCTACAGTCTTCAACTAGGTGCAATCCCTACCTTTTACCTTCAAGGAGCAATTGATAAAGTATCAGCAGGGAGAGTTGAAACAATTTGGTTATGGCACTATCCTAGTGTCATTCTTCAAGAGAGAGTACCCCACTTGAGGCCACGGGTGGCCTTCAATGAGTTGAGGAAATAGATCCATTCATGTTGCGATGGGTGGAGGTTATGGCCCACCATGAAGGAATTGGATCCAAGTTTAAGTACAAGCCTACATTCTTTTAATGCCTGGATGACCAGATCCTTATAATCGAGGACTATGCGTCTATCGACTTCAGGGAGATCCATACTTGGCCCTAGTAGTAGATGATCAGTCGGGTGAAATTGGTGAGTGAAACACTAAGACCTTCATGTTTTTATATTTTATGTTTCATTATTTTTATGTAATTTAACGAGGCTGAATTTTCTCATGTAGATGTGTAATTGGAATGAACTGGGGGTTAATCTCCCACAAATAGGCAATCGGGCTCCCACTTTGTAGACCGTAGAGACGATGAGATGACAGAGCTGGAGGAAAACCTCAACTATGTCACTTTGGATATCCTATACATATTAGTGGATGAAATGCCCTAGAGGTATCAGAGGCATTCCACAGGAGTATTGAGTCATTTTGGACACTTTCTACATAGATTTTCCAGATCCATCATGTGCTACCATGAGAACCACTAGGGTTCCACATGATATATATACT
>LPNX011153182.1:113809-292086 GCA_001517045.1 Pseudotsuga menziesii | reverse complement strand
TATACACACCGACTTATCTATTGGTGGTCTACCTTTGTTTAATGATGGAATGTTATTTACATGAGTTTTATGTATTTTTACTACTTATATACAATGGACCATGTAATTTTACTTATCAATGTCATGAATGAGCAATATACCAATCTAACCTTTGATTGGCAAGTGAATCTACAATTTTGTTATAATATCTAAGAACATGTTGATAAGTAATAGATGAAAATGACCTTTCTAACAAACATACCCTTCATAACAATTGAAGAAGCATTGGTTTTGAATGGCATAAAAGTGGTTTAAATGAGAAACCTCTAGTTGAGAGTCAATAAAAACTACCAAATGATAAATGTCGCAAGATACATATTCAATTAACAAACCTATCACTACGTGATACTCGACACTATTATTGGTGGTTGGACCTATACAAACCTCTTCTGAACTAACTAGGTCATGAGCTTGGGAATACAACACCCAGGAATTTGAAGCAATATTCAGGGTATGCCAAAAAGCACCATCAACAAAACCATAGGAGGCCATCTGATTTGCAGAATCAAAACATGGGATAAGCGACATTTTGGAAAGAACTCAAAACCATATTTAAATAAAAAAAACATACTAAAAAGTAAAAAATGTACATATATACAAGTCACTGATGCAAAGATCCCCTTAGAATAGTACCTTTTCAGGTGCAACCCATTGCGACGTTGCCTAAAAGGTATCCCAACATAGTTAACAAGCTTGTAGGACCATTTTTCTAAGACTTTACTTACAATATTGGGACCATACCACATGGATTAAAGGTTCCCATTTCCATGTTTATCATGTTTCTGATCATAGGCTAGAACCAGATCTCCTTCACTAAAAAATGAGGCTGAACCGATTTATCATATTGAGCTTTGATCCATTTTTTATGCAACTCATTAGCCAAGGAGACATCATGTCGAGTCTCATAAAGGTTGAACAGATAAAGAAGACGTTCTTCCTCAGTAGAAGTATTGGGAATAAGCTCAACAACAAGCTTGAGTAACGAAATTTCACACTCAATAGGTAGGGAAGCTTCTAGTCTATAGACCAATTGAAAAGGTGTAAAACCACTCGATGTTTTAACTGAAGTTCTATAAGCCTAAAGTGTGGAGAATAGAATTAAATTGTAGTTGAATTTATTATCTCCAACCATCATATGGATCATATTCTTCAAGACCTTGTTAATAGATTCAACCTAGACATTATAATGTGGGTAGTAATGGGTTTAGTTTTCATGATGAGAACCCAACTTGGCACTCAGCTCTAATTACATAAATGAGATCCATGATCAGTTTATATGGCCTGGGAAAATCCAAACCTAGCAATGACATGATTAAATAGGAATAGGGTGATAGTATTACCAGCCTCTGCATATGTAGGCATTTCCTCATCCCATTTCATGAAATAGTCCACAACTACAATAATGTAGCCATGCCCCTTGGCTGAGGTAGGATTACAACGCATAAGTCAATCACCCATTTGGAAAAAGGGCTAACGACAATGACAGGGTGTAGCGGAGCAGGGTGGGTGTGAGTTTTAGGATACAAAATTTGAAAGGGTGGGTTTTTTTAACCACCTCATGACAATCCTTAAATATTGATGACCAAAAGTACCTAGCATGAAGGATTTTCTGAGCTCTAGCCATCTCATAAACATGACTACTACATACTCCACATTGGTAGTCATTCATGACTTGTTCAACCTCATCATCAGTGAGACATCATCGAAGAATAGAGTCAAAATAACGCCTATATAAGGTATCATTAAGAATGATGAAATATTTAGCGTTGAGGCGAATCCATCGATGATCGTCATGGGATAGATTGGGCTCAAGTAATTTGGTCTAGAGATATATGTTGAAATATCCATACCATGGATTGTTCATGCTTATCAGGGAAAAGAATTCATCCGAAAATGAATCATTAGGCTCAGCTTCCATGAGAGCACAGGGAAGGTCACACATCAACTCCGTAAAGACTAGAGACTTCTTGGAAGTGGTATTGGTGAATTTGAGATCAAATTATTTGGAAGTGGTATTGGAAAATTCAAGATTAAATTCTTGTAGGATACTATCCAATGAGAATATTCCCCCCCTAGTAATTAACGGGTAAGAATATAGTACATAGGGTTTTGATCTTCAAGCATGATAGTAGTGCAAAGTAGGATGTGTTAACCCAAAAAATCCCTCACTCAGCTCTACATGGCCTACACCACCCAAGGACACCCATACACAACCTTCATAACACCCCATTAGACCCCCACACCCTAAAAAAGGCTTAAAAATGAGTAAAAGGGCTTAAAAATCCCAAAAAGGAGCCTAAATAACTCTCCCAGGGGATAAAGCCTTCAAAAAGGGGCTAAGACCCCTAAAAAGAGCCTAAAACCCTAAAAGGAGCTAAAGTTAGGGTGGAATGCCGGTAGTACATCTCTGAAATGTATGCAAACAGATGATACCAGAGCAGGAGATTAAGGACTGGTGGGAACATAAAGTTGCAAACTATTTGCAGAATTACGCATGAAGGAATAGATTAACAATCACGTAAGAAAAAGAAAGATTCTTCATAGAAACACATGAGAAGTTTGTAGAATCTGTGCCCCAACTTCTAAAGAAACTCTTGGATGAGAAAGCCGGAAGGGACTAAAGAACAACAGCTGCTGGAAAAACTGATCCGAGGAGGTAGAAAAAAATTGTCAAAGTGGTTCGAGAAAATCACCGACGACTTTTGTGAGGAGCAAGCAATCGAAGACAAAACTTCGATGGAAACCGTCAAGGAGAAATTTTACACAAACCTCACCGAACAATTTATGTGCTCCTTACTGACTTTGCTGTTCAAATTTCTGATCGAGAAAGGAGTAGGACATATTGTCGAACCTCGTCCATCACTTCATGAATTTCCATCAAACTCTAGCTGGGTGGAAAAGCAAAGGAAGTGGGAAAAATTCATTGCAGAAAGGGAGTGGGAATACTTCCCAACCAAGTAAACCAAACTATCTGGGATTTATAAAAAGCGTCGGGTAGGCTATGGGGGTGTAGCAAGTCATATGTTGAGATAAAATAGAGTGGATTCTAGTCGACTAGAAGCAGATACCATTCACTAGTAATGAGAAGTTGACCAAAACAGAACTCAAGAGAATCTGTGGTCAGTGGAGTATGAGATAGCTACTAAGTTTATCTATGAGAATATCATCACCAGATTTGGATTCCCACTAACCCTCATTAGTGATCAAGGAACACACTTCATCAATAAAACAATCAAAACCCTAACCAACCAAGTTCTACAGCTTGGCTGTTTCAAGCACTATTTGTTCTTGTATTGTTGCTCTGAGTGCTTCCTCAGTGGTTTTCCTGCTTTCCAATGCTTGGATCCCTTGTCAGGTCTGCCGAGTTTGCTGATAGACTTGCCCATAGTATGTAGGCTAGTCTCTAAGTATTTATTCTATTATGACAGAATCCTCCATGTAATCCTGCAACACTTTATAGGCTTCAGTGAAGAAGGTGTACTTTGCCATTAGGAGTCAGGCAGTTTATTCTTTTTGTTCCTCCTTTGTTTCCTGAATCCGTACTTTGAGGGCCAACACCATCTTCTCAAATAGCTGATATGCCCTTTCGAGTGGTTTTTCTGTGTCGACCTCTACGGGGCCCATCATGACTGACTGGGCCACGTTCCTACATTTGTTGAGGAACTCGACTTGTTCTACGTTCTTGTCGTCGAGTTCATTACGTTTTTGCTCACTTCTCATCTTTGCCTACACTTGGTAGGGCCTTGAGGAGTTGTCCAAGCTCTGGGTCGGTTAGTGAGGTGGCATCCCTTAATTTGATATGGATGTTTGATGGCTATCCATGATGCTCCTTCCTCTGTTTCTCCTTCCTCTTCGTATGCTTTTCTTTCTCTACTTGTGTCAGAACCTGTGTACTTGCAAAAGTTGAGAAGGGCTCTTTGGTTTGTGGGATAGTAGTTGATGGTTTCTCTGCTTAGGGAGGTGGGACGGTTGCTGCTTCTAGTGGTTCCAATGTAGGGGGTGAAAAAGTGGTCACAGTTGGTACTGATGGTTATGGTGGGTTTTGCTCAGAGTCAGGGGGTGGTGGTGAGGAAGTTGGTGAATGGTCGGGGGTGATTAGGTTGGGGGAAGTGTGGGTGAGTGGTGGGTTGTTGGGATAGGGAGGTGAGTCCAGGTCAGAGAAAATTTGGTTAATTTGGTGGTTTATGTCTTCCTAGGTTTCTTCTCCTCCAGTCAATGCAGTGGCTAGTCAGTTGATTTGGGGGGTAGTTAGAGTGATATTCACTGTCTGACGTGCAATCACTTCAGCTTCTTTGTCGGGATTTCTCTCGAAAGTGGAAGTGATAGTTGCAAAGGTTATGGAATGGAATTCATGTCCTGGTTGATATCCACCAGTTGCGAGGAGAGGTGATTTTGTAGAGATATTTTGTTCCAATGTAAATATGTCAGGCAGATTCTTAATGAATGCCTGTAAATATTTGTCTTTATCGAACTTTGCCTTCACAACCTCCGTCATCGCACTTTTGCACAAATCAAGTGGGCTTACTGAATGTTATTCGGGAACTTGCTCTTCTATTAATTTTTTTGGTGATGGAGGTGGAGGTGTCGACACCAGATCGATGACGTTCTCAGGCGTCATCGTGGGGTGGTCTTAGATTTATTTGGTCGACCCGCTAGTGCTCCTGCATTGACAAATTGCTGGAACTAGGTTTCTACCACCACTTTATTTGCTGCGGCATCCTCTATTATGTCGAGGGCCGTAGCTACCAGTTCCTCCTCGTCTTCTAATGAATCTGTGAGGATAATCTTGCACTTACCTTTTCCTTGTTGTTGTTTTTGTGTCTTGAGCTTATTTCTGGCCGCTACTATTTATTTCGACAATTTTTTAATAATGCCTTTTGTGATAGCATACTTTGGGTGTTCTGGCTCTATCTCTCCCCTTGGCTCCTGGGTCGGGACGACACTTTCTGCAGCCGGAGTAATTATCTACGGCTCTGGCTGGGTTGCTGCTGGCTGTGGTTCTTTCCTTTGTGTTGTCGAAGGCTTGATAATAATTTGATGTCGGCCAGTGTGTTTGACAGGTGTCTCCTCTGACACAAAGGTGCTGATATAGAGGTTGAGCTCATAGTCTTCCTCTTTTTCTTAGTCGATGAGTGGCTTCTCGATCGAGAATTCGATCTTCTTTGTTGCTGCTGGTACTAGTATTTTGGTTTTATCCTTTCGATACAGCTCCAGAAAGATCTGGTCGACTGATGGATAGTAGTCGAGGGCTTTAGCATTTGAGTTTTCTCCTTGCATGTACCACACTGAGGTATGGTCGAGTTCTAGCTGGATATGGGAGTTTGTCGGTAGACTTCTTCAGATGTTTTGAGGCACCCTCCATCTACTCGTGTGGACTTTGAGTTGTTGAATCCAGTTCTCCAATAGGACCTTCTTGTTTTCAAGTTCCTGAAAAGTTCCTCTCTAGGAGAATGGTTTAAATCTCCAGATGTGGAACCTCGATGGTTCTTGAAAGATTGGATTCCCCTCTGGGAAGATATGGTACATGACTATCCATAAAATTAGGCAGGGGAACTTGATGATTCCCCCTATTTCTTGGCATCTTTCACAGATGGTCTTAACCATGTCGACGACATAGTCAGCCCATCTATATATTCTTCCGTCTGTCGCAATGGTGTCAATAGCTTCGAGCATGTCTAACTTGAGTTCGCTGCCTTGACCTGCCAGGGTGAGTGTTGTTGCTATTATTTTGGCCACAATCTATGGCGTTTGGGTTGTGATTTGGCTAATCATCAACCCCTTTGATTTTTTTCCCAAAGTTGACCCAGTTATCTCTTCGACCAATCCTTCTTTGATACTGACTAGTACTAGGTTTCCTTTGTTTGAGAGACCGGTGAGGTTGGAGATGACTTCTCTGAGATGTCGACCGGTTGGTCGAAGTAGAACCAGCCATTGTGGTACCGGCTTATGATGAATTTTATAGCGGATTCCTTGATGCCACCGAAGCTGGCCATGAGTGGTGCATTCACATAGTTGAATATGTTGTTGTATTTGATTTTTTCTGTAGATGGAGTGGCCTTGTTGTTAACATAGGCCCATCCTTGCATCTCGGCCCAGACGTTTTGCCATGAGCCTTCCTACACCTTGGCATTCTTAATTTTCTTTAGTCTATGGACTAAAGGTGTATCCACAGCCTTTAGTTTCTTTGCTTTGGTCGAGGCTCTAGTTTTTTTGGGTGCCATTGTGTCAGTTTTGTGGTTGATTTCACTAAGTGGTTCTTAGAATTTAGTCGACTAGATGCTCTGATGCTCTCTCTCTATGAATTGTGATGAATGAACCCTCGGTGGTCCAGTATTTATGGGCGATGCTGTGGGTGTGTTCATCGATGAGTGTATTAATGGCGGATGTGATGTTCCAGTTGGAATGCTTGAGTGTGTGTTAATGGTGATTTGTTTTCGGCGCTCGATGTCATGAATGCACGATGGGACTATCGAGGTCATCGGTCGATGTTGGTTATGAAAATTGTCGATGGAAGTGGTCAGTCGATGGTGCTATGTTGATGGGCATGATGTCGATTGTCGAAATGGTAATTTCCTGTCATGGTTTTCTTCATTTATGACACTATTTTGCTTTTTTGCTTTTTAGGTTTTTATAGTTTTTTTTGTTTACGGTTATGGTCATTATAAGATATATATATATATATATATATATATATTGAGTGTATTTCTAGTTTCTATAGCATTTTAGTCGGGCTCCATTGGTATTCTGAAATACTATGCCTTGTAACGTCCTTAGTTGGACTGATCCATTGGTATGTATTTCTTCGACAACGTAGGGTCCCATCCATTTGGTATGAAGCTTTTTAGGTTTACCTTTTACTCGACTATTGTATATTAAAGCAAGGTCTCCTACTGACAAGTTTTTGTCCTTGATGTTTCGGTCGTGCCATGCTTTATGTTGTTGTTTCTGTATTTCTTGATGTTGTATTTCCATTACTCGGTGCTCTTCGAGTTTGCTTAGTTGCAATAGTCGATCCTTTCTTCCTTGTTCAACATTGACATGTAGTATCTCTACAATGATAGGTGTCTATTGTCGGAAGTGTAGTGGAACTACTACTGCTTGTCCATAGACTAGTCGAAAAGGAGTTTGGTCGGTCGAGCATTTATATGTTGTTCAGTACGCCCATAATACTGCTGGTATTTTCTCATCCCATTCATCCTTATCAGCATTACATATTTTGGTTAGTCCTTTTGTTAATGTTTTGTTAAATTCTTCAATTGGTCCATTCGACTAAGGATGGTATGCTATACTTCGACGATGGTCGATTTGGAACTGGTCAGTTAGGGTTTTGATAGTTTTATTGATGAAGTGTGTTCCTTGATTTCTAATGAGGGTTAGTGGGCATCCAAATCTGGTGATGATATTCCCATAGATAAACTTAGTAGCTATCTCACTAGAACATGTGTCGACTAGTTCAACCTCTGCCTATTTAGTTACAGATTTGACTACATTTATGATGTACCTTGCACCTGTTCTTTTTGCTCGTATAGGAAATGGTCCTATGAAGTATATGGCCCAAATTTCAAATGTAAAACTTGGGTTCACTGATATCAAAGGAATTTATGTGCTAGGTAGGGGTCAACCTATTCATTGACATCTGTCACATTGACTGAAATTTTTTTCGCAATCTCTGTGGAGTGTCGGCCACCACAACCCTAACTCCTAGATTTTCTTTAAAGTTGTCTCTACCTAGAAATGTCCTCCTCCTGGTCCATAGTGTGCTTCATGCATAATTTTGTCTCATTCGTGTTCTAGTACACACCTTCTGAGGATGTCTTCTAATCCCATTTTGTATAAGAATCCATTTATAAGACTGTATGGTGTAGCCTTCATCGCTAAGATCTGCTTCTTCTTTGTACTCATTCCTTCTGGTGAATGTCCGTCTTCCAAGAAATGGGCTATTTCTTCTAATTCTGCTGGGACTGCTTCTATCCGAAATAAATGTGCATCAGGTAAGTCATCTTCCACTCCTGTCGGCTCTTCTCCTGTGTCGATTCGAGATAAATGGTCGGGATCGACATTTAACTTACCTGGTCGAACAACGACTTTGAATTCAAATTTTTGGAATAATAATAGACATCGATAGATCCTGCCATGATGTAGTGGTTTATTGATGAGATACTTAAGTGCTTGATGGTCTGTATAGAATATAAATGGGTTAGCTAAAAGATAATGTCAATATTTTTGTAGTGCAAAGACAATTCCTAGTGCCTCTCTTTCTGTTGTCGAATAGTTTCTCTCAGCCTTGTTTAATTTTCTGCTACTGTAAACTATAGAATAATCCATTCCATCATCTTCTGGTTGGGTTAAGATTGCTCCTATTGCTAGTCCTGATGAATCAATATGAACATGGAATTTGATCGACCAGTTTGGAAACCTTAGGATTGGTGCTTTGACTAGTTTTCTTTTTAATTTTTCAAATGATATGTGGTGCTCCTCTATACAGTTGAACTCTGATCTTCCCTTAGTATTTGTTCAAGGGGATAGGTCATATATGAATAATACCTTATGAATTTTCTGTAATAGCCTATGTGGCCAAGTAACACCCTGGCTTGTTTTGGGTTTACTGGTGGTTTTAGGTCGAGGATAATTTTGATTTTTGCAAAGTAAACCTTGATACCTTCCTTACAGACAATGTGCCCTAATAATATCCCTATGGGGGTCACAAATATCCATTTCTTAATGTTTAGGGAGAGTTGAATTTTTCGGCATCTCTCCAACATGAGTCTGAGCCATTTGTAATGATATTTTAACATGGAGTATATTGTCCAATCATCAAAGTATACTGCCATGGTTTTGTAAATACTGCAGGTGCATTTTTTAATCCAAAAGGCATAACCTTGTAAGCAAATGAGCCAAATTCAAACACAAAGGTTGTCTTCTTCTTCTCTTCTTTAGCTATTGGCACTTGGTTATAACCTAAGAATTTGTTACAGCTGCAACCATTTCCCAAAATTCTAAAAAAATTTAGGACCCTCCTTTGCTTGGATTAGCTTGATTTTCTGCTTGAAATTGGTCTAAGAACTTTCAGAATGGCATTGCTCATGCTTGGATTGAGCTACCCATTGTTTTGATTCCTCCTATGATGCCTTAAGTAATCCACTTTTGATCAAGTTCTATCGCTGCCCTTAAGCGCATTTGAAAACATGCTGGAATCGGAGGATGTTTTCTTTTGTTTCTCCGCCATTGCGGATGGATCTTTCGTTTGGTCTTCCGCCGTTGCAGACGGATCTTTGGTTTTGGCCTTTGACTTTCCTTCCAATCCGTCGGCTGCCATGTTTAGTTCTGCATCGGGGCAATTGTAAATTCTTTTCCGCTGTTATGGATGGGTTTTCACTTTCTTTCCAATTCATGTGTTTCGGCTGTGTTTTGGCTTTGTATCGGAGCTTTTTACCATCTTTTTCTTCCGCCGTTACGGATGGATTTTCATTTTGACTTTGATGTCTTTCCCGGTTTCGTTATTTTACTTCGGCAGCTGTGGCATTGGAAATTTTTATCTTTTTTCTCCGCCATTGCGGCTGCTAAAACTCTTACCTCTCCAATCTAAAAGTTTTCCGATTCCGAATTAGGACCCGCCATTGCGGACAGGGGTATGCTTTAAAGTTCCGACGTTGTGGATGGATTTTTCTTATGACTCTCTGCCGTTGCGGAAGAGTTTGTGCTATCACCTTCCGATTGGTTTTACCTCCGACGTTCGAACGTTAGTTTTTCCCGCCTTGCCTACCACTATGGATAGATTTAGGTTATGGCCTTCCACCATTGCGAAAAGATTTATGTTTCACCTTCCGATACAGAATAGGCTCCCATCTGATATGTTACGTGTCACATGTGTGGACCATTTCTATATATGCGGGGAGGCAGGTTATTATTCTATTGTTATTTTTTTTTCTAACTGCCGTGCCCGTCTCCACCGTGAAGCCTACCAAGCATCTCCATGTCGGATACATCTGTGCCAGGTAGGTTTTACTCACCTCCTCCCATTCCGATGAGACATTTGATAAGGTTTTATGCGGTCATTTTTGGTTGCGGTAGTTTGTTTTCCCCGGCTGTGTTCCTGTTCCGTTATTTTTTCGCGCCTATATATATGGGGGGGTTTTTAATATCGACTATTAGCCTGGGCGTTTTGACCCACGGAGTTTAATTTTTCTGCCCGCGACTGTTGGTGTGCACCTTTGTGAATAGTGGGTGAGGGCTTGGTGTAGGAGGCCATTACGCCGCCTGCACCAAGCTTCCCTGTGTGTGATGATGGGTCTGTAGGGGGAGTTTATGTGGTTTTCTGTGAGCATTGGTTGGTTTCCCCTTTGGGTTGAGGTTTTCATATCATGCGCATCTTCGAACCCCAGCCATTTTACCTATGTGGTCCTACGCAAACCATTTTAGTGCTCGGCTTCGAACCCGGGTGCGGGGAAGAGTGATGTATCCTCGCATTTAGTCTGTTGACCATTAGATTGAGCATGCAGTCCATTTTAAGGTGCCATTGTAAACATCTCCTAGGTTTTGTCCCTTGTCAGTCCCACACAGTGACGTGATAATGGCATGCATAGATAGCAGAGATGTGTTGCATATTAATGTAGATCTTTTTCTGGCTTGGATATGATTGATAGAATTGTTTAGTCATACAGCAGTAGTAGATTGTTTTTTTTTACTATAGGTGACATGTTTGCATCATGCTAGATATAGACAAGGTCATTAAATGCTACACTTTGGTTCTAACAGTTCAGATTAGTTAGGCCATTTTAGGCTATCCATGCATACATCTATCTCTCTATCATAATACACATTGAAGAAGTAAAACGTTGCACACTGTCATATAAATGTCTGCACCTTGAATTTCTCAATGTTACAATGTTATATATGGAAGGAAGAATTCGAATCCACCATGTCCAAGAGGAAGAAGAAGAAGGCCCATGTGGCCGAAGAAGAACTATAGGTAGAGGTTGTCACGAAGACCAAATACATATATGAAGACACTCAATGTGTTTCTGGTGTTGAACCCGAGTACAAATGGGGTGAAATATATAGATTGATTTCCCGCAGGGAGGTTCCCGACATAGGCCTCGAAGAAGAATCCATCTCTTCTAATATAGAGAAATCTTCCCTCATGAAAGTTGCCACCAGGCCAGATCTGTTCCCATGCTCTGAGGTAATTGGCTGGATCCTACCCCGGGCAGATACAACCATGATGATTATGGGAAATGTTGAAGGAGAGGGCTATGCTGCATTTAGCCCTGAATATGTGGCTCTAGCCTATCACTTGCCAGAAGCTCAGGTGTTCTTATCTGATGATTGGTTAAATAGCATAAGAATGGACCTTATAGAGACCATGAAAAGAATGCTACTAACTGGTAAGCATTTTAGGACTAGAGTAACAAATGAGTATGATACAGCGAGCTTGAGGGCTCCCTACAGATTTATAGCTCTGATGCTTAATAGGGTCTTCGGGAGAGCTCATGGCAGACTCTTCAAGCTAGAGTGGATACCCATCATTTTCCATGTGGCCACACAAGGGACAATTTTCAATTGGGCCAGCATGGTATCCAACAGTATTTCTTCTTGCTTAACCTCAGCCTTGGAGGGAGAGTCCCGAAAAAGATCGGAATTCTATATGATTTCAATATTGATAGACTGCATATTGAGCAACCAGCCTTTCCCCAGTCTCAGGTGCATCTGGGATAGGGAAAGAATGCATGGTTATGCCGCTTATAGACCATTGTGGGCTCACTAGTACCATAACCATTACAAAGAGGTCTGTGAGCACTTCATTATACCACTGTAAACAATTTTTTGGAAGGAGTGTGATTGTATGTTGGAAGAAGCCATGCAAGTGATAGAAGAATACGCGGATTATTTATTAACTGAAAATGGCATGTACTTCTGGATGTTTGGAGGATCAAGAGCACCTTCACTGCTGCCCAAATATGCAACGGATTACATAATCCATAAGGAGGCAGTCAGACAAGTGTTCATAGATGGAATAGGCAGTTTTCTGTTTGAACATAAGAAGACTACCTACCCTCCTTTTCCATTCAATCTAGGAAGCTACAAATTCACCAAGGTGAAACAAGCTGATGAATTCGTACAAGAACTGGAAAAGTTCCATTTTGGCGAGATGCCTTTTCGGAGAAATGATACTCACGAGAAAGTAGTTGAGCACTGTAAAGAGCATAAGGTGCATTTTGAGTATACCCACCATTTTGATAGGGAAGAATCTGTCTTCCAGAACGCCTTGAACATGGCAATGCTAATGAAAAGATTCAAGAAAAATATCACCACCAAAGGTGGGAAGGGGGATGAACAGGAAAAGACTGAAGAAGAGGCCAAAAATATAAATGAAGAAGCCCAGAGGTTGGAAAAAGAAGCTGCAGAATGGCTGGATACAGAAGAAGAAGAGAAAGGAAGAGCTTCCCAAGAAGCAGCTGAGAAAGCAAAGGAATCAGCCAAAGAAGCAGAAGAAGCAGATGGAAAAGAAGCTGAAGAAGAAAAAAGAAAGCTCAATGAAGAACTCCAAAAGAAAGAAGCTAAAAGAATAAATTCTACCCAGCAGTCTGCTTCTGATGCAGTAGCAGGGCAGACCCAGGAGGTGGAAAATCCCGAGGTTTGGACCTCTCAAGTACCTGCTACCAGCATACTCATGGTCCCCACACTCAAGCTGGTCCCTTTTGTGCAGGAAAAGGGAAAGGAAATCCTTGATTTCAACACTATATATTATGATAGGGAAACAAAGAGAATAATAAAGAGGACAGAGAAGAAAGTTGAGGCAGAGGGATTACCTGGTAAAATGATAACAGATACAGCCGTTATGTTAGGAACAGACCAGGATCCGAGATTTACCCTAAGAACCGACTCTGCATTCATCCAAGTTTCAGAAGATAATGTAAGCAAAATCATGATTGGCTTGGAGCAATCAAAGAAATCCTATTCTCAATTGAAATATACATTGAGGCACGAGAGGGAAGAGAGAAACAGGATCAAAAGGAAATATGAAGATGTGCAACAGGAAATGAAGTCCTCAAGAGCTGAAGTACAGGCTCTCCAAGTAGAAATGCAAGTCAAGGAAACAGCACATGAGGCCCTGGAGAAAGTGCAAAAGGAATGCCAAGATCTAAAGAGTGAGAAGGGACAGCTACTGGAAAAAGTGGAGGATCTAGAAGAGCAGCTGAAGATCCTCTTGCAGGCAAATGATCTGCACACTCAAGAACTGAGAAAGGAACATCAGGAGCAAATCTCTTCTCTGACAACTGCTTTGGAAGCGGCAAGAGAAAAGCAGGTTAATCTCCAGCCTTTCAAGGAGCATGTATTGACCCAGAAAACCAAGATGCTACAGCTGCAGACTGTTTTTGAAGAAGAAAGATGTAGAGTGTTACAAATCGATGGCTGGTTGGAGGAGATCCTGGAAACTGCATCCTACTTTGTGGACCGATCCCAGGATGTCCTAGAGGTCATAACTGCAAGAATGGCAAGGATGGATAACAACGAATAAACCCCAGCGGATCTACCAGCAAAAGACCAGCAGGCCCTCAAACGGGACTATAACCTAGTGGTGTTTGCCATTAATACCGCTGAAGACTTTAAGAAGGAAGTAAACAAGACAAAGGGATTATGCACCGAGTTTTTCAGAAGACTTCTCATTACATATAACCGGTGCCAGATAGAAGCGGAAGAGAGGCTTGAAGCTTTCCCAGATCACGATGCCTTTGTGGAGCTATTGCAGAAGAGATTCCAGGAGGAAGAAGCTAAGGTGCAGGATATCAAAGCCCTGGATGATCTGATCTTGAGAAGCCAAGTAGCTCATCCAGCTGTCAGTGTACAGCTTCTGGAAGATCAGCGCCGATTGAGTACATCCAAAGTTGAGGCTATAAAGAATCAAGCTGAGAAGTTTGAGATAAATATTCAGTTCTTAGAGCCTTGTGCTTTTGAAGGCATCTCTAATGAAGCTGCAGCGTGGAGGAAGTTTCCAGATAGTCAAGTGGGCCCCTCCTCATGAAGGATCGGTCATTATTGTAATTTGTAACTATTTTGTAAAAAATTTAAGGAAAATTGAACGTTGGGAGACGAGGGGTTGGGAATCCCAAAGGTCACTTTGGGCAGCCCAATCGTCTGACCCTTTTTTGTATAAATGTAAAAGACTTAAAAGAAAACAGGACTTTTTCCCAGCGAGACTGGTGAAGACATATTGTAAGAAGAACCATTTCCTTTTGCAATAATAAATTACAGTTGGCTTGTTGGAGAAAGCTTTGTGGAATATTCTAATGTTGTTCTATGGATTTGTTGAAGAGGAACTATTTCGTTTTCAGCTTCATGTCCATTAACCGTGAGACCGTTCTAACTCTTTGAACCTACGTTCTTGCATGAATGTTTTCCAGTTTATTTTATGAAGATTTCCACTAGGAGTAATGGATGTTGTTCATAAACAATTGGCTATCTGGTTGTGAAATATCTTTAATTGTTCATGCGATATGGGAAGAAATATCAGCTAACTGTAGTTTCTCTTATGTTGCATGCACGCTTTACATTACTCATAATTAAATTCAGTTTTCTCCCCAGGGATAGATAGATAGGTAGTTAGTTTCATTTCATGGCTGCATATGTGATTTAGATGTTTGTGGGATTAAGACGAGAGGTAAGAACCTGTGCATCACATTGTGACTGTTCCTTGCATCCTAATCACCCTGCATGGTTAAGTAGGAATATGCATCTTATACATAAGTCAAAAAATACAAAAATATACACAGTGGACTGGGCCACAACTGGTAAAACCTGGTGTTGTTACTTTGACCTACGGTAGCCAGACCGCAAACCGGGCAGATTCCCTATACCAAATAGTCAATGGGCTAGTTGAGAACGTTGATTGGGGAGAATCCCTTTCTATTGTTGCCTGCAAATTTCCAGGCCTCAACAGTTCTAGTGCTAGAAGGAGGGCCGTCAGTGAATGTCTGGCCGTGGAAACTTAGTTTTCCCAAGATTACCTTACCAGCAGATATTGAAGCTTTCAGCCTGACCCAAGTACTTACAAGTTTCGGTTATAAGAAATCTTGTTCCCACCCTACGTTGCTCTTTGCTCAGATTTTGTTCTTTTTCCTATACTCATGGCTGGTGTGATTGTGAACCATCCCAACCCATTACCTGCTTGGAGAACCAGATCACCTTTGAGCCTCACGCCTCCATTGCATGACTTACCTCAAGGTTTTGAGAAGCCGCTTCCTAGGCTTGACCCCAAAGAAAGGACTGCTATAGATGACCACCTGCAAAGATTTTATCTAGCATTAGAAGGGCTAAGGGCTGGGGAATATGAAGATGTGGTCTGTAGACTTTTCCCGCACACCCTGAAGGGAGCAGCAGCATCCTGGTATTTCAGTCTCCTTGCAAATTCTATTCCCGACTGGAATACTTTTGAAAAAATATTCAGAATTAAATATGCAACTCAGAGAACTCATGCCTCACTGATGAAAGGTCTTGGTTTGTTAAGAAAATATAAGGATGAGAAAATATGTAGTTTTACTCAAAGGTTTTCATCATACCTAAAGAATTTTTCTGAAGCTGACAGGCCCTCAGACAAGGCCTTAATTGAGTATTATACATCTACCTTAGGACCTGAGTTGGCTATGTTCGCTAAAATGAAATCCAAGCCTACATTGGTAGAGACTTATGAAGAGGCAAGAAGGGTAGAAACTGAAATGGAAAGTGTAGAAAATTACCCTGACTTACCTAAAGAGAAGAATACCGGGAGAAGAGCTGTACCGCTGTCTAAACCTAAGGAGGATCACCCACATGATTATCAGGGAATGCTGAAAATGATGCAGAATTTATCAAATATACTAATAGACTTGGAGAAAGGGAAGGAAGTTCAAAAAAATTATAATCCCTACTGTCCAAAAAGAGATGATAATAACCAATGGAAAATCCCTCCCCCAAATTTAGCCTCAATAAATGTAACAGAAATCGGGGGGGATAGTTTCTGTACTTTTCACCAGCAACCTCACTCTGAGAAGAAGTGCCCCCAATGGTTGAATTCAATGTCTTTGGTAATAAATAAGTTGCTAAACTCCAAATTGACTGAAGACAATGGTGAAGAAGGAGGAAAAGAACAGACCATAGAGAAGCAAGAGGATGATACAATATTCTTATGGAATGGTGTTTCACTGTTCAACACAGAAGAAAATGATCTCGAGTCTCAATGTACACCTACAACCACAAAAGATAAGAACCTAGCAATTAAGGACAATGCAATACTTTCAAAGGTTAAAGAGTCGCAAGAGAAATTCAAGGGGCAGGTAGATGTGAATACTAAAGATGACACGCCTAAAGCCACTACTTGCAAACAGGAAACAGAACCACTCGTTGAACTTGCCAAACCTATGAAAGATGTTGAGGATGGGAAAATTGACAAATTTAAAGAGGATATGCCCACAAAAAACCAACCTATGGAAGAAAGGATCGAATTAACTAGGACAAGGAAAACTAGCACTCCACCTTTCCTTGTGACTCTTGAAATTTTGAATCATAAGGTGCATAATTGTTTGGTGGACTCTGGATCATCAATGAATGTTATGCCTCTGGCAGTTTGCAACAAACTTAATAGGAAGCTAAAACCTACTATTTGGGACGTCACTCAACTAGACAAGACTAGTGTTAAAGTAGTGGGGGAGATGGAGAATGTTCTGATTCGATTGTCTGCAAATAAAAGGATCTATCATTACATTGACATTATAGTAGCAGACATACCTGATGGTTACGGAATGATCCTGAACCAAGATTGGATAGCAAGGATGAATGGTTACTTTGTGTCATATCGGTCTCACTTGTGGTTACCCCAAAAGGGCAGCCCAAACCCGATTAAGATTTTAAGAGAGCCCTACATGAAGCACAATGTCATTAATCTAGGAAAGGGAAACGAATCTACTGATTCTGTCCTGGGAAATTATCTGACTGAGTTTGAATTAAGACATATTACTTCAAGAAAGGCCAGTGCTATGACTAATACTCAGCCTGAGCTCCTTCAACCTCCTCGGGCTGTAAGAGATGATTGTAGAATAGTAGAAATGTGTTCTGTTTCAAAAACAACACATCTAGATCATGGTTAAAAAGCTCATTTATATTATTCATCCCACCCCTTAACTCCCCATGATTAAAGATTTTCAGGAGTGGGCAATAATTTTTCTTTTTCTTTGCTTTGTACATAAATAAATTGATTTTGTGCTCTTTAATGCTTTGATGCTTTTTATTTTGATTATTTGATTTGATGCTGTTTTATTTTATTGCTTTGCTAGCATTTCGCTTGGTTTTGAATAAAGAGGCAAACTTTTGGTTGCAATGGAAACATCAAGGTTCTTTATTAACTGAAATCTTGAGTGAAAGACTGTGCTTCAAAGTATAGAAGGTCTTCTAGTAGCAGTGTTCCTAACTAGCAATGCATTCATTGAAGTCTTACTTAATCCCTGTAAATAGCTCAGAAATAAAAGAGGTCTGAAATACTATTTCGAGGCCCCATCCATTTCACATCTTAAATGTCCAAGGGGGTGATAGAAAAAGACCCACGGAAAGGAAGTAGAGTAAAACAGTATATCATATATAAATGATCCCATGTCATATATTCAGAAAAGTCAAAAGCTATCAAGAGTCAAAACTCCTTAATGAAAGCAAAACATACCAAAGAAAAATATCAAAGCATGAAGTACTACATTGCCACAAGATCCTCTCCGTCCGTGAACTGAAACATGAAATGCATTGTTCACACAAAAGGACACTATGGGATAGAGGATCGTGAATTAAAATTCAGTAAGAAAGGCCTGCAGGAGGACTCGTATCAAAAGAACTAAAGTTCAAAAGGCACAAAAGTGCAGTTGGCATGGGAATGAGGAACAAAAGGATAATACTGTTTACTCTTTGTTACAATCCTGTGGTGTCCAAGCTGTAAACTACCCGAGGACAAGAAAAATAAACCTCACTTATTTGGCCTCAAAAGAGTTATTCAGACTTGCAATATTTCTGATGTTACCATTTCCCAAAGAATAGACTACTTCTCAATGGTTTAAATGCTTGAGTTGGCCAACCTGAGGATAAAGACATCTAGAAGATTTCAACTTTTATTCAGATGGTCCTGCACTGGGAAGGAGTTAATTCAGAAATCTGGGGTTCACCAGGTAGTCGTCAATTATTGTAGCTGCAACCATTTCCCAAAATTCTAAAAAATTTTAGGACTCTCCTTTGCTTGGATTAGCTTGATTTTCTGCTTGAAATTGGTCTAAGAACTTTCAGAATGGCATTGATCTTGCTTGGATTGAGCTACCCATTGTTTTGATTCCTCCTCTGATGCCTTAAGTAATCCACTTTTGATCAAGTTCTATCGCTGCCCTTAACCGCATTTGAAAACATGCTGGAATCGAAGAATGTTTTGTTTTGTTTCTCCGCCATTGCAGATGGATCTTTCGTTTGGTCTTCCGCCGTTGCGGATGGATCTTTGGTTTTGTCCTTTGACTTTCCTTTCGATCCGTCGGCTGCCATGTTTAGTTCTGCATCGAGGAAATTGTAAATTCTTTTCCGCCGTTACAGATGGAGTTTCACTTTCTTTCCGATTCATGTGTTTCGGCTGTGTTTTGGCTTTATATCCGAGATTTTTACTATCTTTTTCTTCCGCCGTTGCGGATGGATTTTCGTTTTGACTTTGATGTCTTTCCCGGTTTCGTTATTTTACTTCGGCGGCTGTGGCATTGGAAAATTTTATCTTTTTTTCTCCGTCGTTGCGGCTGCTAAAACTCTTACCTCTCCGATCTAAAAGTTTTCCGATTCTGACTTAGGACCCGCCGTTGCGGACAGGGGTACGCTTTAAAGTTCTGACGTTGTGGATGGATTTTTTTTATGACTCTCCGCCATTGCGAAAGAGTTTGCACTGTCACCTTCGGATTGGTTTTACCTCTGACGTCGGATCGTTAGTTTTTCCCGCCTTGCCTACCACTACAGACGGATTTAGGTTATGGCCTTCCGCCGTTGCGGAAGGATTTACGTTTCACCTTCCGATCCGGAATAGGCTCCCATCCGATATGTTACGTGTCACATGTGTGGACCATTTCTATATATGCGGGGAGGCAGGTTATTATTCTATTGTTATTTTTTTTTCTAACTGCCGTGCCCGTTGTTGTCATGCTATCGCGCTCTCCCGGTCCCTCGTTGCGGTACATTCAGTACAGGTGTCTCCACCATGAAGCCTTCCAAGCATCTCCACATCGGATACGTCCATGCCAGGTAGGTTTTACTCACCTCCTCCTGTTCCATTGAGACATTTGATAAGGTTTTATGCGGTTAGTTTTGGTTGTGGTAGTTTGTTTTCCCCGGCTGTGTTCCTGTTCCGTTATTTTTTCGCGCCTATATAGATGGGGGGGTTTTTAATATCGACTGTTAGCCTGGGCATTTTGACCCACGGAGTTTAATTTTTCTGCCCGCGGCTATTGGTGTGCACCTTTGCGAATAGTGGGTGAGGGCTTGGTGTAGGCGGTCGTTACGCCGCCTGCACCAAGATTCCCTGTGTGTGATGATGGGTCTGCAGGGGGAGGTTATGTGGTTTTCTGTGAACATTGGTTGGTTTCCCCTTTGTGTTGAGGTTTTCATATCATGCGCATCTTCGAACCCCAGCCATTTTACCTATGCGGTCCTGCGCAAACCATTTTAGTGCTAGGATTCGAACTCGGGTGGGGGGAAGAGTGACGTATCCTCGCATTTAGTCTGTTGACCATTATATTGATCATGAATTCCATTGTAAGGTGCCATTGTAAACATCACCTGGGTTTTGTCCCTTGTCGGTCCCACACAGCGGCGTGATAATGGCATGCATAGATAGCAGAAATGTGTTGCATATTAATGTAGATCTTTTTCTGGCTTGGATATGATTGATAGAATTGTTTAGTCATACAGCAGTAGTAGATTTTTTTTTTACTATAGGTGACATGTTTGCATCATGCTAGATATAGACAAGGTCATTAAATGCTATACTTTGGTTCTAACAGTTCAGATTAGTTAGGCCATTTTAGGCTATCCATGCATACATCTATCTCTCTGTCATAATACACATTGAAGAAGTAAAACGCTGCACACTGTCATATAAATGTCTGCACCTTGAATTTCTCAATGTTACAATGTTATTTATGGCAGGAAGAATTTGAATCCACCATGTCCAAGAGGCAAAAGAAGAAGGCCCCTGTGGACGAAGAGGAACCACAGGTAGAGGTTGTCACGAAGACCGAATACATATATGAATACACTCAATGTGTTTCTGGTGTTGAACCCGAGTAAAAATTGGGTGAAATATATAGGTTGATTTCCCACAGGGAGGTTCCCAACATAGGCCTCGAAGAAGAATCCATCTATGCTAATATAGAGAAATATTCCCTCATGAAAGTTGCCACCAGGCCAGAGCTATTCCCATGCTCTAAGGTAATTGGCTAGATCATGCCCCGAGCAGATACAACCACGATGATTATGGGAAATGTTGAAGGACAGGGCTATGCTGCATTCAGCCCTGGATATGTGGCTCTAGCCTATCACTTGCTAGAAGCTCAGGTGTTCTTATCTGATGATTGGTTAAACAGCATAAGAATGGACCTTATAGAGACCATGAAAAGAATGCTACTAACTGGTAATCATTTTAGGACCAGAGTAACAAATGAGTATGATACAGTGAGCTTGAGGGCTCCCTACAGATTTATAGCTTTGATGCTTAATAGGGTCTTCGGGAGAGCTCATGGTAGACTCTTCAAGCTAGAGTGGATACCCATCATTTTCCATGTGGCCACCCAAGGGACAATTTTCAATTGGGCCAGCATGGTATCCAACAGTCTTTCTTCTTGCTTAACCTCAGCCTTGGAGGGAGAGTCCCGGAAAAGATCAGAATTCTATATGAGTTCAATATTGATAGACTGCATATTGAGAAACCAGCCTTTCCCCGGTCTCAGGTGCATCTAGGACAGGGAAAGAATGCCTGTTTATACCGCTTATAGACCATTGTGGGCTCACCAGTACCATAGCCATTACAGAGAGGTCTGTGAGCACTTCACTATACCACTGTACACACTCATTTTCCGGAAGGAGTGTGATTGTATGTCGGAAGAAGCCATGCAAGTGATAGAAGAACATGTGGATTATTTCTTAACTGAAAATGGCATGTACTTCCGGATATTTGGAGGATCAAGAGCACCTTCACTGCTGCCCAAATATGCAATGGATTACATAATCCACAAGGAGGCTGTCAGACAAGTGTTCATAGATGGAATAGGCAGTTTTATGTTCAAACATAAGAAGACTTCCTACCCTCGTTTGCCATTCAAGCTAGGAAGCTAAAAATTCACCAAGGTGAGAAGCTGATGAATTCGTACAAGAACTGGAAAAGTCCCATTTTGGCGAGATGCCTTTCGGGAGAAATGATACTCACGGGAAAGTAGCTGAGCACTGTAAAGAGCATAAGGTACATTTTGAGTATACCCACCATTTTGATAGGGAAAAATCTGTCTTCCAGAACGCCCCGAAGATGACAATGCTAATGAGAAGATTCAAGAAAAAGATCACCACCAAAGGTGGGAAGGGGGATGAATAGGAAAAGACTGAATAAGAGGCCAAAAAGATAAATGAAGAATCCCAGAGGTTGGAAAAATAAGTTGCAGAATGGCTACATACAGAAGAAGAAGAGAAAGGAAGAGCTGCCCAAGAAGCAGCTGAGAAAGAAAAGGAAGTAGCCAAAGAAGCAGAAGAAGCAGTTGGAAAAGCAACTGTAGAAGAAAAAAGAAAGCTCGATGAAGAAATCCAAAATCAAGAAGATGAAAGAATAAAGTCTACCCAGCAGTCAGCTTCTGAAGCAGTAGCAGGGCAGACCCAGGAGGTGGAAAATCCTGAGGTTCAAACCTCTCAAGTACCTGCTACCAGCATACTCATGGTCCCCACACTCAAGCTGGTCCCTTTTGTGCAGGAAAAGGGAAAGGAAATCCCTGATTTCAACACTATATATTATGATACGGCAACAAAGAGAATAATAAAGAGGACAGAGAATAAATTTGAGGCGGAGGGTTTACCTGGTAAAATGATAACAGATACAGTCGTTATGTTAGGAACAGACTAGGATCCAAGATTTACCCTAAGAGCCAGGTCTACATTCATCCAAGCTTCAGAAGATAATGTAAGAAAAATCATGATTGACTTGGAGCAATCAAAGAAATCCTCTGCTCAATTGAAAGATACATTGAGGCACGAGAGGGAAGAGAGCAACAGGCTCAAAAGGAAATATGAAGATGTGCAACGGGAAATGAAGTCCTCAAGAGCTGAAGTACAGGCTCTCCAAGTAGAAATGCAATTCAAGGAAAAAACACAGGAGGCCCTGGAGAAAGTGCAGAAGGAATGCCAAGATCTAAAGAGTGAGAAGGGACAGCTACTGGCGAAAGTGGAGGAGCTAGAAGAGCAGCTGAAGATCCTCTTGCAGGAAAATGATCTGCACACTCAAGAACTGAGAGAGGAACATCAGGAGTAGATTTATTCTCTAACCACTGCTTTGGAAGCGGCAAGAGAACATCAGGTTAATCTCCAGCCTTTCAAGGAGCATGTATTGACCCAGAAAACCAAGATCTTGCAGCTGCAGACTGCTGTTGAAGAAGAAAGATGTAGAGTGCTGCAAATCGATGGCTGGTTGGAGGAGATCCTAGAAAATGCATCCTACTTTGTGGACCTATCCCAGGATGTCCTAGAGGTCATAAATACAAGAATGGCAAGGTTGGTGAACAACGAAGAAACCCCAGCAGATCTACCAGCAAAAGACTAGCAGGCCCTCAAATGGGACTATAACCTAGTGGAGTTTTCCATTAATACCGTTGAAGACTTTAAGAAGGCAGTAAAGAAGACAAAGGGATTATGCACCAAGTTTTTCAGAAGACTTCTCATTACATATAACCGGTGCCAGATAGAAGTGGAAGAGAGGATTGAAGCTTTCCCAGATCATGATGCCTTTGTGGAGCTATTGCAGAAGAGATTCCAGGAGGAAGAAGCTAAGGTGTAGGATATCAAAGCCCTGGATGATCTGATCTTGAGAAGCCAAGTAGCTCATGCAGTTGTTAGTGTACAGCTTCTGGAAGATCAGCGCCGATTGAGTACATCCATAGTCGAGGCTATCAAGAATCAAGCTGAGAAGTTTGAGATAAATATTCAGTTCTTACAGCCTTGTGCTTTTGAAGGCATCTCTAATGAAGTTGCAGCGTGGATGAAGTTTCTAGATAGTCAAGTGGGCCCCTCCTCATGAAGGATCGGTCATTATTGTAATTTGTAACTATTTTGTAAAACATTTAAGGAAAATTGAACATTTGGAGATGAGAGGTTTGGAAGCCCAAAGGTCACTTTGGGCATCCCAACAGTCTGACCCTTTTTTGTATAAATGTAAAAGACTTAGAAAAAAAGAGGAGTTTTTCCCAGCGAAACTGTTGAAGACATATTGTAAGAAGAACTATTTCCTTTTGCAATAATAAATTACAGTTGGCCTATTGGAGAAAGCTTTGTGGAATATTCTAATGTTGTTCTATGGATTTGTTGAAAAGGAACTATTTCATTTTCAGCTTTATGTCCATTAACCATGAGACCGTTCTAACTCTTTGAACCTATGTTCTTGCATGAATGTTTTCCGGTTTATTTTATGAAGATTTCCACTAGGAGTAATGGATGTTGTTCATAAACAATTGGCTATCTGGTTGTGAAATATATTTAATTGTTCATGCGATATGGGAAGAAATATCAGCTAACTGTATTTTCTCTTATGTTGCATGCACGCTTTACATTACTCATAATTAAATTCAGTTTTCTCCCCGGGGATAGATAGATAGGTAGTTAGTTTCATTTCATGGTTGCATATGTGATTTAGATGTTTGTGGGCTTAAGACGAGAGGTAAGAACCTGCACATCACATTGTGACTGTTCCTTGCATCCTAATCACCCTGCATGGTTAAGTAGGAATATGCGTCTCATACATAAGTCAAAAAATACAAAAATATACACGGTGGACTGGGCCGCAACCGGTAAAACCTGGTTTTGTTACTTTGACCTACGGTAGTCGGACCGCAAATCGGATGGATTCCCTATACCAAACAGTCAACGGGATAGTTGGGAACGTTGATTGGGGAGAATACGTTTCTTCTGTTGCCTGCAAATTTCGAGGCCTCAATAGAATCCATCTGTAAATGAGTAGCATTCATGTGCTGCAACTTCGTTTAAGATTTGAACTGCATAAGGGGTTGGAAATGGGTCTATCAGTGTGACTTTATTTAGTTCCATGAAGTTGACACAAATTCTTAGTTTGGTCGGATCGTGTTTCTTAGGCTGTACAACCATTGGACTTGCCCATTTTGATTGGTCGATAGGCTAGATGATGCCTACTGCAAGCATGTTATCAATTTCCTTTTTGACTGTCTCTTTGTATTTGTGAGCTAGTTTATATGGCCTTTTCTTCACAGGTCTAACATCAGGCTTGGTATCAATTTTCATTTCTCCCATTTCATGGACTAAGCCTTTGAGGTCTTTATAATCTCTAGCAAATACATCTTGAAAATCTTTTAATAAGCTCACTATCTTTGTGGTCTTCTCTTCACTCCAGTAGTAACCAATCTTTGCCATTTTTGGTCGATCATCATTTGATATGTCGAATTTCATAGTTTTGACTTTAGCATCTAGCCATTTTGGTGCTTTGGCTTCATTGATCATTCGAATTCCTTCTTTAAACTATGAGAATGTGGCAGGGAAGTCGGCTGCATTCATTCTGTCGGTATCATGTTTGTCAGTTGTTTCCACTTTAAGGACTGTGCAAATAGGTTTGGTCATTTCGACATGGTCTGATTTCCATCTAAAGCTTTTTCCTTTTGTGCTTTCATTTTCTAACTATAGTATTGTCGACTATGGTTTTGTTCTTGTTTTTATATTGTTGCATTTTATTGTTTGTCAGTTATCTTTTAAGGGTTTGTTTCCGATCGGCTGGATAAATTCTTTAATCTGTTTTGCTGTGTCAACCAAGTTTTCATTTTGTGGTATAAAGTTAAAATATTTAATGAAAATTTCCCTAAGTTTATTCCATAAGAATGTTCCACCTCTAGCTTCTTCCATTTTATACCATTTGTTTGGTAAGTCGACGAGGGTTGATGGAAACAGGTGTGGCCATGTTCGTTCATCCTTGTATCCAAGTCTTCTCCACTCTTTTTCACTGGTTTTAATATGATCTTCTGGGTTCTATCCTTGAGCGAATACGGGTATCTGAGCTTGTTGGGTTAGCTTCTTTCCTCCAAACCTTTTGACAAAGTAAGTTGAAGCTATTGTCCAGGTCTGCAGTCTTGTCTGATGGGTATCTCACCATCAAGTAGCTTGTCCTGTAAAAGTTTCTACTAGGCTTTGAAGTTGGCCGTGTTCACCAATATTTTTTGAAACTTGTTCTACATGCATGACTGGTGATTCCCTTTCCTTTTATCTTGGTATTTGTGTAGTATTTACATTTGTAGGTTGTAAGGTATGGTATTCCCTAAGTTTCTTCTCAAATATTTTTGGGACAATGGACACTATGAAGCACTATTTGGTGGGTTTTTTTTGCACTTTTTGTATAGTCCAGCACCCTCTTGCTTGTGTTTCATAGTTCTTGATCTCCCAATCATATAATTCTGCATCTGAATTATAACCAACTAAGTCTTGGTTTCCTAAATGAAGTTCTCCATAGATGTTAGGTTCTATATAATTTGTATTGTTTTGAATCTGGTAGAGTTGTTGGATGTCAACTTCTTCATCGATAGGTTCAGTCCAAGGTTCTCCTTGAGATGGGTGAATAGGTACAATGACCTTTTGTCCATTTCCTTTAAATTTGATCCTCTCTTTGTCCAGGGATATCAATGCTCTCATCTTTCTACCCCAAGGTCGACCTACTAACACTGGGAAGGAACTGGATCCTTCCTTAGGGTCAATAATTTCGAAGTCGACTTTGGTCGAGATTCCTTTGATAGTCATGTCAATGCTTTTCCAGACTCCAATAGGTTTAATTAGGCCTTGGTCAACTAGTTTCAGGTATATGCTTGACTCATGTAGTCGAGGTCTTCCCATTTGTTCCCAAGTGTCACGATTCATGATGTTTACTTGTGATCCAAAGTCGAGCACTACTTGTCGGACATGGTATACTTCGATTTCTAGGTCGACAAGTGGGTTGGCATCACCTTTGTCTTTTTTTATTTAAGCTGTAGATGTTATTTGTTTGTTTTTCCGAGTTGTTATGTTTTATTTCATGTAGTAAGTCGATGAACTGAGAGACTGAGTTGTCTATTTGTACAAGTTGTATTAATTCATTTATTGTGTTATCTCAATTGTCGTTAGCTTGTTCTTGTCGTGCAAATTCTTTGAATACATTGGTTGCTTCTTTGTATGTTTGTTTCTCTTTAAATCGACCAGGATAGACATTTTTCTCTTTTATTTTGCTGATTCTTGGGTTATCACTTCCTGTTTTTGTTCCTTGTCAAGTTACAATATGCAAATTTTTTGTGTTTATTACATCACTTTTTTGCACACAAGACAAGACATTAACATTTTTCTTTGTATTTATTTTTTCCAACATGGTAGGGCAATCCTCTAGTGAGTGATCCCCTACTCCACAATGAGTACAAAATTTGAGGTATGTTCTATCTTTATATGGACAGTCTGCATATCGATGTTCCTCCTTATAACATGTAAAGCACTGGATGGGTCGACGTGGTCGGTTGTCACGATTCCCAAGGAATCGACCTCTTCCTCCATAGTGTTCATGTCGATTGTCATACCGATGCTCGTATCGTCGACCGTCATACTTCTGACTATTTTGATCATTTGTTACATTGTTTTGCTCATTGTTTTGTGCAACTACGTTGGTTTGGTATACTGTATGGTAGTTCTGTGAGTTCTTCAAGTTCAAATGACAGTCGACCGTATTATGATTTTTGGTTTCGTAGATTGCACACCAGGATGCATTTCCATTCTTCATGTTGAACGGGAAGTCTTTTGTCGAGTGGTCCTCGTGTTCCTGGAAAATGTCACAAAAAAAAATTGTCTACACAAATCGAACGTCATGTCGTTTGTATTCCTATCGACGGTTGTCTTTGTAGTGCCCGGCCGTAGAGCATTTGGTGCACCAGATCTCCTGATTCTTGAAATTTAACTCCTTTAAAGACTTTTGTACACTTTCCAGCTGTTCTTCCAATCTGTGGTCAGTGGAGTAAGCAGGTATGTCCTCATCCATATCCACTTAGAGATCATTCGTGAGCACATCTTCATAGGATTTGAATATTTCTAGACTGATGTGTTAGTGGAATTTCTAAGATAACCCTGCAAGAAACCACTGGATTAGTAATTTCTCATCTATAACATAGTCCAACTAGCGTATAAGGTCTTTCCAGCACTTATCATAGTCGCGGATAGTTTCCCCTGGCTTCTGTGATGTAGTTTTTATTTTTTCACGGCCAGGTGTTTGGCATCTGGAGTTTTGAAAAATGATAAAAATTGCACCTTGATCTCAGCTTTTGTTTCTCTAGGTTGTCTTTCTAAAAAGTTCATATACCAAGTCAATGCCCTTTTCCTCAAGGCACCGGAGAACTGTGCCATTTTTCTATCTTCATCTGTAAATTGGTTGGCCTCCCAAGTCGACTCACATATGAACTAGTGTCATTTGGGGTCCTCATCCCCCTCATATAGAGGAATGTGAGCTAATCCATGACCCATGTCGAAATCACTGTCACTACTCTCAGGAGGTGGTGGAGATGGAGGTGGGGATGGGGGTAGTGGGGTTATTGGTTTATTCGTCTCTGCGGGACTATGATTGATGGAACTTTTGTCCCTCTCGGTTGTCGATTATTCTTCAACTGGCAGTCGGTTGATGTAAACTTCTGTTGTCACTGGCCCACTACAACTATTTGTCTGTATTTTTGAATGGTCTGTGTCTTCCAAAGCTATATTTGGTAGGGGGGATGCTCCTTCATGTGTCGGTAAGAGTAAGTGGATACTTCGGTTGGAGTGTACCACTTGAAAGGTAACCCAATTTCCTTCCTCTAGTCAACAAATAATGAGGTGTTGTCTAGTGTATGTCTCATCATCTAGTCGATTCCATATACCAAAGTCACCAACTCATAGTCAGAGGTCCTCTTTGACAATAGTTTGTATGCGTGTACACGGATTTAATGGAGAGAGGGTTGTTCCTTCATGGGGAGCTCTTAATTGGAGAGCTTCTAGATGATCTATCCACAATTCTTCCTCCTTAGGGGACGCCTCTTCTTCCATGCCTTCTTCCTATCGGTCATGACCCGACTCTGGCGGATTCCCTCCCTGGTTAGTCTCCCTAGGACTCCTTCCTCTATGAAACACTAAGGCTCTTTCTCTTCTTGCCTCCCTCCTTTGTTGTCTCTCTTCCCTCTCTATTTTCTGAATGTCCAACATACCGTTATGTGCTACTATTCTCTTGAGTTCCCTTTTGGTCGAATTCTCATTACTGGTGAATGGTATCTGCTTCTAGTCGACTAGACTCCACTCTACTTTATCTCAACATATGACTAGCTACCCCCCCATAGCCTACCCGATGCTTTTTAGAAAGGCTGGATAGTTCGGTCTACTTGCTCAGGAAGTATTCCCACTCCCTTTCTGCAATGAATTTTTCCCACTTCCTTTGCTTTTCCACCTAGTTAGAGTTCGATGGAAGTTCATGAAGTGATGGACGAGGTTCAACAATATGTCCTACTCCTTTCTCGATCAGAAATTTGAACAACAAATTCGGTAAGGAGCACAGAAATTGCTCGGTGAGGTTTGTGTGAAATTTCTCCTTAACGGTTTCCACCGAAGTTCTATCTTCAACTGCTTGCTCCTCACAAAAGTCATCGGCAATTTTCTCGAACCACTCTGATAATTTTGTTCTACCTCCTTGCATCAGTTTTTCCAGCAACTGTTGTTCTTTAGTCCCTTCTAGATTTCTCATCCAGGAGTTTCTCCAAAAGTTGGGGCACTGATTCTACAAACTTCTCATGTGTTTTTGTGAAGAATATTTCTTTTTCTTGAGCGATTTTTAATCTGTTCCTTCGTGCGTAATTCTGCAAATAGGTTACAACTTTACATTCCCACCAGTCCTTAATCTCCTGCTCTAGTATCATCTGTTTGCATACATTTCAGACATGTACTACTGGCAATGGAACCAATGTTGTAAGCTCACAGATCACATGAGGTTACCAATAATACATACTAAAACATACATATAAAATAGAGACAAGAGAAAAGAACAAGTAGGTGAATTAACAGATTATATTACATGAATGAGTCCATACAACACAGAGAACTGAACTATGTTCTCATCTGGCTCAACATCCTAATATATATGATTACAAAATGGTTACAAAATAACTACCTGTCGGTTCGGTGAACCAACATGACCTTAGGTTGCCAACCTAATCTCTAGTTTAGCTGGTCGACCAACTTAGTCGACTGATTGACTAAGTCAGCTCATCAACTTAGTCGGTTGATCATCTAAGTCGGCTATCATTCAATTTGACTTATCGACTTGCTCCTTCTATAGATACTATCCAACGAGAATATTCCCCCCTAGTAATTGACGGGTAAGAATATAGTACATAGGGTTTTGATCTTCAAGCACGATAGTAGTGCAAAGTAGGATGTGTTAACCTAAAAAATCCCTAACTCAGCTCTACATGGCCTACACCACCCAAGGACACCCATACATGACCTTTGTAACACCCTATTAGACCCCCACACCCTAAAAAAATCTTTAAAATGAGTAAAAGGGCTTAAAAACCCAAAAAAGGAGCCTAAATAACTCTCCTAGGGGATAAAGCCTTCAAAAAGGGGATAAAACCCCTCAAAGGAGCCTAAAACCCTAAAAGGAGCTAAAGTTAGGGCGGAAGGGGCTAAAATCCCAAAAAAGGGGCTAAAGCCTTGACCAAGGGATTAAAACCCTAAAAGTCCCCAAAAAAGCTATAAAAGGAGGGTGGGGGGTCACTCTCAAACAACTCCTCTCTTGCATATTATTATGCTTCCCGTGGATGCCTTGAGACCTCTTTTCCTCTCAAGCCACCCACATCCCCCTCGCTTCCACTCATCTTCCCATTGAGCCATAGCTCCTCCATTGCTGAGTGAGATACGGAGGTGCTTCTTCCAGCCAGGGCATGGTGTTCCATTTCACCAAAGAAGAGGTATAATATAGTGTTGTTTATGTGTTTTCTTTGTTAGTTTAGTTTTTTTATGACCATTGTTTGTTTGCCGGTTTGATCTCTAACATGTTTTGTAGGTTTATTGTAGCTTGATAGTTGTTTGTAGGTAGCCAAGGCGAAGCCCTAACCTTGTTTGTAGAGGGGCTCACGGCCATTTTATTCTTTTTATTTTCTTTCCTTTCTGTTCAGTTTCTTTTCTGCATTTTCCACATGTAGGAACCTACCCTTCCGCCCTATAGATGGAAGGGAGCCATTCCTACCCCTGTACCTAGGAGAAATCCCTGCTACAGGATGAAATGATAGAAACATTACACAACAATGACCGTAGCCAAAGCTAGCTTCTCCACATGTGAATATTGGGTTTTAGATTCAATAAGACTCTTACTAAGATAGTAGATCACATTTTCTTAGTCGTTTGAATCTTTCTAAACTAGAAACATGCCAATGGTAGTAGTAGAGGCGACAATGTACAACAACATATTTCAAGTAATTCAACGGGTGCAACGCATGTGAGTGTGTTATAACATGTTTTAAATTATCGAAATCTCTTTGAGCTTAATCATCCCATAAAAAGGAAGTTTTTTATTTTAAGAGACACATGTAACCATGCGTTTTCTATACAAAATTGCACACAAAACAATAAAGAATGTTTTCCTTCCCTTGCAAAATTTGGAGTTTAGCAATGTTTGTTGGAGGAGGTAAATCCACGATAGCAGAAATTTTTAAGGGATCAATCTGAATCACATATTTAGAAACAATGAAACCAAGTAAATGACCAACCTCAACACAAAATACACGCTTGTGTGGATTTAGCTGAATATGGGAATGACGAAATTGAAGGAAGATGTGTCTAACGTTCCCTGAATGATCTTCTCGTTGCAATGAATGAGCAGGTAGGTCATCCAGATATGGCTCAACTATGTGCTTTATATCATGAAAATCGTAAGACATGGCTCATTGGAAAGTAGGTCCAACGTACTTCAATCCAAAAGGTATCTTACGATAAGAGAAGGTTCCCCATGGGAAAATAAATATCATTTTATGCTGGTCGGCAGGACATATCTCAATCTTATTATAGCTAGAAAATCCATCCATAAAAGAAAAAATTACATTTCCAACACAGTTGTCGATGATTTGATCGATGTGAGGGGTTGGAAGGTTGTCCTTAGGACATGATTTATTCAAATCCCTAAAATTGATACAAACCCTAATAGTGCCCTTTTTCTTGGTGACAAGAAAAATATTAGATACCCACTCGATTAAAGGCACAGGGTAGATAAAACTACCTTTAAAAATCTTTTCAACCTATGCTTTAAGGGCTACATATTTCCTTGTGTGGACCTGGTGAATTTTTTTCCTCACAGGTCTTTCCATCGGGTATGTATTGATCTCATGTACGACAATGGAAGGAACAATCCCAAGCATTTCTCCATAAGTCCAGGGGGGAAATCATGGAAATCTTTAAAAGGAGCTTGGTATTCTTCAATATCCATTGTCAAATAGCTATAGACTATGTGAAAATGCTCGCAAACATGTGGATTCACTGATAGGTCAAGAGGAAATTTTTTGGGGATGTTGCATAAATTCTTGTCAGAATCAACACCTTGTAATAAAATAGGTACTTGTGGATACTCGACCATATCGTAAATGATCAAAGAACCAAAATATGAACCTACCAAATTGGTATTAGGAAGAAACAATGATCAATGATGACAATATTCCTATGAGGATTCATCCAGGCTCATAACCTCAGTAATAGATTTGTCCGATGGAAAATTCCATGAGAGATAGGCTAAAGTTGGGAGAGGGGAATCTATCCAATAGGGAAGATGATAAGGATATGATTCTACCAAATGATGATCATATATGTAAGCTTCATAAACAAATTAAATGGAATCATACAGGGCTTCGTGTTGACTCAAAGAAGGGATTGCAGCAATCTATTTCCCTTTAGACATGCCCTCGATCATAGATGATATCATGTTTACCGTTGAAGTTTTCGAACTAGGTGGGGAAACATTGGATGGGAAAAATTGCATGAGGGAATATTCTTTCAAAATTCAAACCCCTATGGACAGATAGGGAGGAGGCGAATTCCCTAAGATAGTAACATTATTGGTCATGGAAGCAGTAATATTAGGTGAACAGTAATCGAGTTGGTGTATGGACATGATTTTTTCTTGATATGGGGACTGGAGTGTGCAGAAGACTAATGATGCAACGACCGTCATAGCATAGATCCACTTCATTCATAATAACAAATTGTAATCTAAAGGAGCATCGACCACTTCTACCTTAATAGAAATGGTTTCTCCCCCCAACTCGATGGATAACACTGGTAGGAACCATGAGGTTGAAAACCTCATCCGTCGAAATATTTTAAGGTGGTTGGGGAATTATTAAGCTCAGGTGATCCAATGCATTTCCAGGAAGACATAGATAAGACTGAGGTGGAAGCTCCTTCCTCTAATATAGTCCAATGGACTTTCCTAGCCACCACTGTCATCTCAATCTGAAAAGTGAGTTGATGGGATAACCTCGACTTGTATTTCTCCAAATTGTTATCACCCAATGATTTTCATATGGTTGTGGTAGGATATCACTGGGGTAACCATTTCAAACCAACATTTAGACTGTATTATAGCCTATATAGTCAAAGAGGGCTTTGTATTTGTCACAAGAACATTCACATACACATATGGCTTTAAGAAAACATTTAGAAGGCTATATTTTTTATGGCAATAGATTTGTTTGTAGATTTAAATATTGTAACACAGGCATATATCGAATACCATTGGACAATAGAGCCACATTCTGAATCATTCAAGGATATAACAACAAATAATGAGCAATGATCTTCCCCTTTGTAATATGAGGAAAAGTGAGTGTAATATTCAGCCAAATATATTCAAGTGGTGGTTGGAGAAAGGAGAAAAATTCTTGCGCAACAAGAGGCAGCTATCTATGGATGAATATCTTGAAAACACCTTTTGCATAAACAATAATAAGGATAATGATAGAAATGGATCATCTAACAAGGATGAATTCCACAACAATCATTACAGACACATTACAAATGCTATATCTGATGAAAGGAGTGTTTAATGAAACAAATTCCTCACATACAACTAGAAATCATTAGCATGAATTTACGCATATGAAAATGAAGAAAAAATGAAACAAAAAATGAATATGAACACCGTGATGAATTTCATAAACTCGGAGAAACAATTTTCATTATCAATTCGAAGAAATTTTACAGAGCTACAATCCGAGCACAGAGGCTTCAAAAAATGAAAGTACAACCCTTACTCCTCCATAGAGGATGCATTTATGGTGTTATGGGCTACCGAGACCAACCTCTAAAAAGAGCCAAATTTAGTTACAAAAATTGGGAATCAATCCTGAATCATCATTTCAAATCCTAAGAGCTTTGAGGTGGCACATTTTCCATGATTTCTACATAAACTAAAAAATATGGAATAATGCATATGCTTTATTAAAATGGTAATGCGATGTCTGGGACTCAACCTCGCTTGACTGAAAACGATGGTTCAGGGAACCTCCAATGATTTTATGTTGACTCATCCTGACTTGTTCCTTTACTGATGGTACCCTAGTGTCCATCATTCTTGAGGATGTAGAATGTACGTGGTCCTCCCAAACTTATCGACCAATTTCCACTGATATACGGTAGGTAATTCCGGAGTCACATGTTTTGTTCAACAACACCTGCATCTCCATGTGATCCCTATGTGAAAATTCTGGCATCCATGCACACGTGATCCTGAAAGTGAACACTATCTTGAAATTGTTTGCCAACTAATCAACAATTTCCTTTCCTAAAAGATACTATTGCATATCTATGAATTTGGAATGGTACAACCTGCATTGAATCAACAAGTAGTAGTATTCCTTTTGTGACCACATGCCACCCTTTTCCTTCCAGAAGAATGACAATCCCATTTTTACCAGAGGGTCAAAATTTTTGATAAACTCTTTGATCTCATGTGTCATGATATCAATCTTGGCCTCAACGGTTTCTAAATGATGGTATTGATTTACCACTTTCCTATCCCAAGTGATGATAAAAATCCTGTCCTTTATACCAGCCTTTCTGATTTCCTCTTCTGTTAGCCCATTTAGAAACTCTATATCACTTTCATCATATTCAACAAGTTTTTTATTTAACTTTCTTTTTATTCTTTAACACTTTGTTTGTCTTCCTATATAACCCTTTATTTGTCCAAAATGTAATCCAAGAAGGGCCTTAACTTGGTGTCATTTGATATGAGGGCATCTGATATCATGTGCTTCACCCTCTGGACAGTTGATTTCCCTATGACCTGTTGTATCAACTTCTCATTCTTGGCCTGCAATTCAACACATTTTTCCTCCTATTTCTTTCTTTCACATTCTCTGTTCACTGCCAAACCTTCTAGGTTCTTTTTCTAGTGTTTCAATCCTATCAGCTCCAACTCCCTTAGATTTACCTGTTCCGGGGATTGAATGATAGAGAACTCACTAGGTTCAGTGGTAGGAGGAAAAAAATCCTTTTTGAGTTTTTTCCCCTTCTTTTGCAATTCCATTTCCTTTTATTATTTTTCTTTGATAAATCACTTACACCTTCGGTGGTGGGAACAATTCTCATTTGTTCATCCATCCCTCCTTCAACTTGGACCATCGATCCTACTTCCCTCTACTCCATATATCTTTTCCTCTATTATACCACAATCCTTAAATTCCTTGCATATTTCCTCAGTGGAATACACCTCCACCTTATATTTAACCGTATCTTCATCGTGGCCATTGGATTGCGTAGCTCCCACCACATTTTTTAAACCTGACCATCCTTATGAGTCTTTCACCTTTCATTGGAGAAATCTATCATTTTTGTCGATATGGAATCGGGAGCTGATCCCAACCATGGAAACCTGAGGTCCCTACCTAATTCCACTGACTCAAGGGAAAAGGTTATCTGCATGGATGTTGCAGTAGCGGAATTGACCTCTATCGTTGATCATGAGGGAGGTAGATCTGGGTCATTGAAACCTGTGGCCCTTACCAAATTTCATCATTTTCAAAACTTTGATAGAGGAGCGCAAGTTGGATTGACAGAATCCTTCTCCACCATATATTTGAGGCCAAGGTAATCTGGGTCATTGAAACTTGTGACCTCTACCCGATTCCACGGAGTTGGAGATTTTTTTTCTTCATGCAAGTTCCATCAGTGTTACTCGAGATGACCGTAGATTTGTGTCCATCTTTAGATCCAATGGTTGATATTTCCTATTTTTTAACACCATTCCACAATTACCAAAAATATTTATACCGATTGTTTTCCCTTTGTGAATTTGTTCGTGACCGTTGATTCTGATTGCTTTGGATCTGTGCCTTTAATTTCCACCACCACATAACCATGAACAAATTCTCATATATGAACTCAAATGCAAGGTTACAACCTAAAGATTTTTGGATTTTTTTCATGCCACATCATGGAATAACTCATTTTGACATTCATACTTAGGAATAAGCCTCCGAAGCATCTTCAAACCCTTCTATGCATACCTCTAGGTCAAAAGACATGAAATTTGTTTTCCCCTATCCCCTCATTTTTCACCGGCTTACTCTTTTACAAGGGTATAAGTATGGATGCATTTGTAAAAATCCTTGAATTTAGCACAGGTGCTAAAAGTGGCTCCAACTCGAGGATTTTATCCTCCATGTGAGGTAGTAAAGAACCCCATAGACCAAGTTTCTAATCCATTGGGTTGGTCCCAATATTCTCCTAAAATCCCCAACGTGCTATAAAAACAAAAACTAAACAAATGTTGAAAATAAATGGAAAAAATTTATTAAAAGAAATTCTCTCCATGTCAAGCTTATATAATCTACCCTACTTACTGAGCACCAATGCCTAGTCAATAAAATTCTAAATTCCTGTGCATCCAATAAAGCAAATGATCCCATAAACAAATTTTCTCCTCATGCTTGATAAAAAATAGAAATTAAGGACTAAATGGAAAAAGGTTATGATAGAGAAATTGATCTTTACTACAAAGACATAACCATCCGTTACCACTGCAAAAACTTTCCACATATTCAGCCATTGGGTCATAACAACCTTCAAAAATTTCTGTTATGTGCTTGTCATGACAAGGATGCTCTATATATTCAGCCACTGGATCATCAAATCCATGATTGTCTTCAATTTTTTCTAGCATCTGATTGCCTCAATAATGCTACTCAAACTGTAATTCCACCAGCATACTGTCAAACTATTTTTACAAGAACCTTGAAAATAATGTTCATGAAATTCTTCAAATGGAGGGTTAACAATCTCCTTAACAGTTAATGAAGTAATAGCTTGATTCTCTTTATGTGCTTCAACATAAATATCATCTTTTCCTTCAAGGAAATCAAGTAAGATGAACACTTATTGACATGGAAATTCTAAGGTTGAAGAGAATGACGACACATTCCATTTAGGACCCTCATATGTTGAGTAGCCATCCTCATATTGATCATATATAGGTGGACTGAAAAATTCTTCAAAACCACCACAGACAAAATTTGCAACAGGTTGACTGCATTCTTCATCAAGAAAATTGTCACAATCCTCGTGTACAATAGTAGGTTGATTATCATCTCTCTCATAAAGAGAATTATTGAAATTCAAAGAGGGTTCTACTAATTCACCCTTTTCATTGTCCATCCCTAAAAATTCCATGACATTATTCATAACCTCAAGTTTCTATGTTTGATTAGAAACCCTTAATCTTTGTTTCAGAAAATCAAATGAGGAAAAGGACAATGGAAAATAGCTACCTTCCTCCTGTCGATTGCAATCATCATAAAAAGAAGGATTGGAATGCAAAGAAGACTTTAGTTGTTTCTCCTTCTCATCCTCCACTAGTACAGAAGGATTTGTATGTTCATGTAAATATTCGAGTGAAAATTGAGTAGGAAAAACACACACAGGACCTTGTTCAACCATTAACTCTGAATCTGATTCCTCTTTTAATTAAAATTGCAAAGGAACTTCAAGAATTATTTGATTTCTTGGAGGAGGAAGGGGTATTATGAAATTCCGGTTCCTATTATGTTTCTCTTGATTTCCTATGGGAGGTGGGCTATGTTCCATAGTGAGACTCCCCATCAACCTTTCCATGGCTTCCATCATAATGTCCATCCTGGCCTCTTATGAATTAGAGGAAAAAGTTTGTGTGGGATCTTGATCCTTCCTTTTTTCTCCCTCTTCTCTCCTTTTATCTCTAGCAGCAGTCATGTTTATTTCTACCTCTATGGCATCATTCATCATATCATCTAGGGACGATGATTTTCTTTCACTCAGCCATAGGGTAAATTCACTATCAAAGGATTCAACATAGTGGAGTTGGGAAGAATTAGGGGGATACTTGAACTGAGAAGGGATGGCATGATATAATTTCATAAACCTCTCAGAAAACTCTTAGATAGAGTCACTCTCCCTCCTCTTCATGGAATGGAATTGGGACAAACACTTCCTAGGGTCCTCCTTTTCTGCCCATTCGTTCTTGAAAGAATCCTCCAAATATTGATAGCTCAAAATGGAGTTGTTTGAAATACTTGTGAACCACTTTCTTTCTTCTCCTATAAGGATTTGTGAAAAATGTCTGACTTTAATATCCCCATAGTCTAGTTCTTCCATGTTTGTCTGGTCCGAAAACCATCTCAAGTGTTCTTCAACTAAATACCCCCTCTCCCTACTAAATTCTTTGATTTTTTGGGCATATCCCTGGAGGAGGTCATGAAGGAAACCATGGAGAAGTATAGGTGAAAACCTTTTAGCCTTTGTTGGATTTGTAGTAGGGTTTCCAAGAGGAGTTGATGCTAGTGTGGTAAACAGAGTCAATCCGATGTGAGGAACTACAGAGCTATGAAGCACTATAAAAATAAATGATGAAGAATGCTTAAGATCTAAAGTTGTGGGAGATAAGGATATGGAAGAAGAATGTCTTGTGGAAGTGAATTTTAGTGAGGATAATTCAGGGGGAAATGGGGTAATTCCTAATCAGACGAGGGTTGGAGATCTGTACCTGGAGGCTCAGAAAAGGATGTAGTTTCAATTGTATCATCATGATTTTTAAGGGGATGATCATTTTTATTATGTGTCTCTACTGAAGGATTTTGTTCAAAGTTATATCTACAATATGAAGGGATATTTTCAGTTCTTAAAGAAGGATATGACAGGGGTAAACCCATGGCCTTGTTTTGAGTGCTATAAACAATGGGAAGTTGTTTTGACCAGCTTAGGAAGGGGTAGGAAAAAATTTACTAGAAAGGATAAGATATCTTGGAGAAGATTCAAATATGAGTACCTCATTTTCTCACCATGCATTTCCATGTCTTTGCAGTGAGCTCATTTTCCCAGTAGAATCTCCATAGAAAATTCTTAAGAATGGATTCTTTGAAGGTGGAGTCGCCAGGTGAAATATGTGTGAACTTCTTGAAGTTTGACCATTGTTTACCATCAAAAAGTAAACCTAAAAATCTTTGAAGCTCCTTCGATGAAACTATTTCTAGTGTAGTTTTCTTCCAAAGGATTTAAGTGGAGTCGGCAGAGCATATACAACCAACATGTTTCTAGGAATGACTGCTCAATCAGCTCATAGAACTAGGAAAATGTCATTTTCAAGGAGATGATAGTGATTTCTCACTAGAAACGATGTTAAGATGTTACCACCCAATGATTTTCCTATGGTTGTGGTAGGATATCACTTGGGGTAATCATTTTAAACCAATCTTTAGACTGTATTCTAGCCTATACATTTAGAGATGTCTCTCTCTTTGTCACAAGAACATTGACATACAGATATGGATTTAAGCAAGCATTCAGAAGGCTAGATTTATGATGACAACATATTTATTTGTAGATTTAAATATTGTAAGACAGACAGATATCAAATACCATTGGGAAATGGAGTCACAGTATAAATCATTAAAGGATATTACAACAAATATTGAGCAGTGATATTCCCCTCTGTAATCTGAGGCAAAGTGAGTGTAATATTCAACCAAATATCTACAAGTTGTGGTAGGAGAAAGGAGAAAAAGCCTAGTGCAGCAAGAGGCACCTATATACGGATGAATCTATTGAAAACACCTATAGTAGAAACAACAATAATGGTAATGAGAGAACTGGAGCATCTAACAAGGATGAATTCCACAACAATCATTACAGACACACTACGAGCACTATATCTGGTGTAAGGAGCACTTAATTAAACAAATTCCTCACATACAACTAGAAATCACTGGAAGGAATTTACACATATGAAAATGATGCAAACAGGAAACACAAACTGAATATGAACATCGTGATGAATCTCATAAACTCAGAGAAACACTTTTCACTATCACTTCCAAGAAATTTTACAGAGCTACATCCGAGCACAGAGGATTCAAAAAATCAAAAGGCCAACCCTTACTCCTCTATAGAGGTTTCATTTATAGTGTTATGGACGCCTAATACCAACCTCGAAACAAATCCAAATTTAGTTACAAAAATTGGGCATCAATCCCGAATCATCATTTCAAATCCTAATAGCTTTGAGGTGGCAAATTTTCCATGATTTCTACATAAAATAGGAAATACTGAATAATTTGCATGCTTTCTTAAAACAAAAAAAGTGACACCTGGGACTCAGGCTCGCTTGACTGAAAATCATGGTCCAAGGAACCTCCAATGGTTTTATGTTGACTCATCCCAACTTGTTCCTTTACCGACTATCCCATAGTGTCCATCATTCTTGAGAATGTAGAATGTACTTGGTCCTCCCAAAATCATTGACTTATTTCCACTGATCTACGGTAGGTAATTCCGAAGTGGAAGTTTCCTTTGACAGCATCCGCATCTCCACATGATCCCTATATGAAAATTTCAGTAGTCGTGTACATGTGGCCCTCAAAGTGAACACTATCTTAAAATCATCTTCCAGCATATCAAAAATTGCCTTTCCTGATAGAGACTAGTGCATATCTGTGAATTTGGAATGGTCAGACCTATATTGAATCAATAAGTCGTAGTATTCCTTTTGTGGCCACATGCTACCCTTTTCCTTCCAGAAGAATGGAAATCCCATTTTTACCAGAGGGTCAAACATTTCGATAAACACTTTGATCTCATGCATCATGATATCAATCTTGGCCTGAATGGTTTCTAAATTATGGTATTTATTTACCACCTTCCTAGCCCAAGTGATGACAAAAATTCTTTCCTTTATACCATCCTTACTGATTTCCTCTTATGTTATCCCATTTAGAAACTCTATATCACTTTTAGCATGGTCAACAAGTTTCTTATTTAGCTTTTCTTTGACTACTTTAACACTTTGTTTGGCTTCCTGTATAACCCTTTCTTTTTTCTGAATGTAATCTAGGTAGGGCCTTAACTTGGTGGCCTCTAATATGAGGGCATCCCATATCATGTTCTTCACCCATTGGAATGTTGATTTCCTTGTTACCTATTGTATCAACTTCTCATTCTAGGCCTACAATTTAGCACATTTTTCCTCTGAGTTCTTTCTTTCACATTCTCTGTTCGCTTCCAAACCTTCCAGGTTCTTGTTCTGGTGCTTCAATCATGCCATCTCCAACTCCTTCAAACTTACCTATTCTAGGGATTAAACGATAGAGAACTCACTAGGTTCAGTGGTAGGAGGAAGGACTACCTTTCCAAGTTATTTCCCCTTCTCTTGCAATTCCCTTTCCTTTCATTATTCTTCTCTGATAAATATCCTGCACCTTATTTGGTGGGAACAACTCTCATCCATTCATCCAGCCCTCCTTCAACTTGGACCGTCGATCCTGCTTCCTTGTACTCCATTTGTATTTTCATATGTTACATTGCACTCCTTATTTTCCCTGTAGATTTCCTCATAAGAAAACACCTCCACCATTATTTAACCATATCTTCATCGTGATTTTCATATCGTATAGCTCGATCCACATTTCACTGAACCCAACCATCCTTATCGGTCGTGCACCTTGCATCAATGGAATCCATCATTGCCATCAATATGGAATCAAGAGTTGATCCCGACCATAGAAACCTAAGGTCCCTACCTAATTCCACTGAGTCGAGGGAAATCTTATCCATGTGCATGTTGCGGTATCATAATTGACCCCCACCATTGATCGTGAGAGAGGTAGATATTGGGCATTGAAACCTGTGACCCCTACAAAATTTCATCATTTTCAAAAATTTGATAGCAGAGCGCAAGTTGGATTGGTGGAATCCATTTCCACTGTAGATATGAGGCTAGGGTAATATGGTCCATTGAAACTATTGACCTCTACCCAATTCCGCGGATTTGGAGATTTTGTTTTCTCCGTGCAAGTTCCATCGATGAAAATTGAGATGACCGTCGATCTTCCTCCATATTTGGATCCAACGGTTGATCTTGGCTATTGTTTAACACCATTCCACAATTACCAAAAATATTTATACTGAGCATTTTCTAGTGGCGAATTTGTTCGTGACTGTTTATTCATATTGCTATGGATCTATGCCTTTCATTTCTACCACCACATAACCATGAGCATATTCTCATATCTGAACTCAAATGCAAGGTTAATTCTAAGTATTTTCATATTTTTTTCATGCCACAACATGGAATAATTCATTTTGACATTCAGCTTTAGGAATAAGCCTCCCAAACAACTTCAAACCCTTCTCTATATACCTCTAGGCCATAAGACATGAAATTTTATTTTTCCCTAACCCCTGATTTTTCACTGCCTTACTCTTTTCCAAGGGGATAAGTGTGGATGCATTTGTAAAATTACTTGAATTTAGCATAGGTCCTAACACACATTAAAACTGATCATGTTGTAATTCTCATGATCGAAATCCCTTAGAGTTGACAACAAATTCTTTCGTTTTGTAGGACAAATTTGGAGTACTTCCAATGTGGACATAGCACAAGGTGCTTGGGATAAATCTTAAACAATATTGTAATAATGGGCATCCCAAGAAATAGGATTGAAATTTTTTTTACGGATTGTACTCTTTGGAGGACGCAAAATTGTGTCAAAACTAGGTTTCTCAAGTGAGAGGACCATTAGAAGGTATTGGAGGAGAGGGGTTGAAAAGAGGAGTCTTCTCGGGGGGAGAACTCTCGTCTTTATTCTCAAGTGTTTTATCATATTTCTGACTTCTAGTGGTCAACGCAATAGTCTCAACAGACATCATTCAAAATTATTTATTAGAGGAGGAAGGACATTGCGAGGATGTATGGTCGATCAACTACTGCAAGGACAGAAAGGGGTCAATTAACATGGCTGGTGTGGGGTTATTTAAAAAAAAATTATTGATCTCTTCATGATGACGAAACTCTTTCATGAAATGATCATCTCCACACAACAAACAAGGATACTTAGCCTTCCATTTAGGTTTGGTATCATTCTCTGAAGTCATTGTTTTGGTATTTACCTGTTGGTTTCTAGGTTTCTTATTTTTACCTTTCCCTTTATTTTTAATGTTGGGTGATTGTGATTACTGAATAGCATTCACCTCAGCAGAAACCGTAGGAGTAGAATAAGTTTTAATTGAAGCACTTTGTGTTTTAGAAGGCTTGGATGTGGATGAATATTGGATTGTACCAACAACACCATATACAGGAGTCTCTACGGGTGGCTTGGTGGTATCAATGATGGGACGAGGAGCATGAGGAATTAAATTGTGCAAAGTTCTAGACTAAGAATATACTATGTACATATACTGATCCCGCCTAATATCCTTCTCTTCCATGACAACAATACCCATAGCCACGTCTCGATAAATAGGGGGAAATAAGGACTTGGTGAACCAGTCAATGAAAAGTTGATCTGGAATGGGAGCTTTTATTAACCTTCGGCACCTCCTCTAGTCATTAATGTGATCTGATATGTGAGTAGAAGTATTTTTTTGAAGAGAGGTCAAAAGGTATGTACCAGTTTCATACCTCATAGGTAACTGGAAATGAGTAAGAAAAATTGTTTCCAAGGAATTAAAATCCACAAATGAGTATTGTGGAAGCTTGCTATACCACTTTTCAGTCGTTCTAGTCAATTTCTTTTGGAAGAGACTCAATCGGATATAATCATCCATTAGGGAGTTAAATGAACACCACAAATGGAAGGTCAGCACATGGTTTTTGGGGTCTTCTCCTTGTTTCCCATCAAACTTTGGGATGTCTGATGGTAGTTTAACCAAGATAGTAGGGCAAAGAGGGTCATGTTGAATGGGATCACTTATTAACTTGGACATGTCATGTAGATCTAAGGTATGCAAAAATGGAAGTTTCTTGTTGGGTTGTGGGTAATTGTAATACTGATAAGATAAAGCTAGCACAGTAGGACCAAAGGTCGGTTGAGGTTGGCCATAAAACCCAACAAATTGTTGATAGTTGGGATCATTTTGACCCATAAAGGGTGGTTGTGCCTAGTTAGGTCCAGCTTGAGGTCCATAAGTAGGTTGATCTCACTAATTGGTAACTCATATAGGATAAGGGACATATCAGGAATATTGTCTTGTTCCCCGCTAAGATATTGATTACCAATTTTAGGTTTTTGAGGAGGGACACAAGTTGATGTAGGAAGCTTCAAAGCATGACCAATAGGACCAAAATCAGCATGACCACTAGGTCCAATAGATGGAGTGGGAGGATACAAAATTTTATGTAAGGAAGGTACATAAGATCCTTTAGTTTTTTGGGATGTAGAAGGTAAAACATCTCTCCCAACATTCATCAAAGATATGGAAGGAATAGAAGATTCTCCCATGTAATAATTTGACAATGGATTTTTAACTAACTGTGGCACTCTTGCAAGAGTGGTGAGTCTAGCCACCGTGGGTGACGATGGAGGATTACGTGGAACAACACTTGAAGGAATATTCAGTGACCTACCCAAGATATCACTAGGTAAAAGGTAGGGTAAAGGACTTCTAGAATTCGGGGTCAACTCCATAGATAGCACATTTAATATGATAGTAGTACAAAATTGAGAGATAGATTAACCACGAGAAGTTTCCCAAGATGGAGCATTGGGTCCAAATATTCGAGCTGCCATTTCATCAGGATGAAATTGATTAAGCCTGGCTCCACAAGGAGTTGGGACGAAAAAATATGTGTTCTAAGAGGAGGGTTTCTCTTCTAATGTTGGGACTAATAGGTCCGTTATGGGAGCATTGGCATGACAATAAAACTTATCTCCTTCTTCCTCGACTTGAACTCCTTCCAAGTCAGGAATAGAAGCACTACCTGCCTCGTAATTTTTCTCTATGTCTCTTTCCATGAGAGGTTGAGTCAGAGGATTCAACGGATTTTATGGTGACAACCCTTGTAACTGACAGGACATCCTCCATGGGAAATCAACCAGTTTGTAAAAATCAAACTAATCTCAAAAGTAAAATTTATATCTAATCAGGCAAGCCAATCTCTACTCAAGATAAAGAGATAATAAAAACATGTGATAGGAGTGGTAAAAATGTTAGGATCCTCATAGAATTGTCAAACCACCACAACTCATTATATACCGTACGGTCCAGCAGTGAAACGTAACAAGGAGGATTGGGACTATACCCTTACTTGAACACCTGACTACCTATACATCACGTGTGTAGTAATCTCCTTGAGTGATATTCTCGGTGTTTTCTGGTGATAGGATGGTCAAATTTCTATGATCAGATGGTCTCAATATCCCTAAAATTGTCTCCCTATATACACAAGGTACATGGGAGCTCCACTTTGTACTATTGTTGTCTAATGCACAACTGTTCGAAAGGGGATTTCCGATATACCACCGAGTATGTGAAGTACCTTTATATATACCTGAAGGGTATGTGAAAGGACATTTTATATAACAATAGTACATGGAAGAACCACATGATCCCTGGGATGCAGTGCAGGAAAAAAACTACACCTCCTATGTTTAAAGACGCAGGAACACGTCTCTAACCTATCACACATTTCTACAAATTTTAACCTAACACTAGCGCTTGATTTTATCTTTTATGATTAGGTGAATGCATGAGGTGAGTACATAAAATTAAAACCATGCAAAATGATTATGCAAAGTTTTTTCTTTCACTTTTCGCAAAATTCGCTACTTAAGGAAGATATAGAGGGTTGGTTCCTACTTATCCAAAATGAAAAAATACCAAGCAAAAAGATATGGAACTATATCTTCTATCCTATTGTAAGAACATCATGAATTCAAAAGAAACAATTTTGAAAAAGAAAATGAAAATATTTGTTTTAAAAGAAAGGATATGATGACTACCTAAAACACCATAATTTTCACACTTCAAAATGAAAATAAGATGCAAACAATGCACTTTTTATTTTTGTTTGAGAAGAAGAATGTCTAATAAGAAGATTGAATGTAAACATCTAAAAGTTTATAATGCCAATCACATCTTCTATAGTTCATACCTAAGCTTAACCTAGCTCTTTTTCTCAACCTTTCAAAATCAAAAAATGAAAACAATATTAAATTGAACTATGAAGAAAATAATAACAACTCTACTTTCTTTCAAGTTGACTGAGCAAGATTCAAAGATCTAAGTATACACGTTATTTTCAAATTTATTCTTCAACCAAAGACAAAAAAAGACAAGAAGCTCATACACGAATTCAACTAGTCTTGAAGGTCTAACCTAATCAATCCTAATACCATCTCCAGATTTCAATTCACAGATAAAAATATCATATCCAAGCAAAGACAACTTCAGAAAACCAAAATGTAAATGCCAAGTTTCAAAGTCATGTTGGCACTAGAAAACCCTACTTGGCACTTCTATTTGAAGGAAGATAACAGAGCGTTATTGATCAAACGTCTCCTTTTTCAAACACAAATAGAGCGGTGGTACCACTCTCTGTCAAGGGGATCACTGCGGTGGCACTGCCTATTGCCTTTGAACAAGGTCTGGTGGTCGCTCTTACAAAACTTCAGGGGATGTGGTGGCACTTGTAGATTTCAAAAGATGACAAAGGGAGAAAAAAAATATGTTAATGTTCAATTACTGGCATCAAATAATAATTGTAAGCGAGGAAATAAAACATATAAGGTACATTAGGATAGATCTAAGTAAATATAAGCAATTTCAAATCAAACATAGCTAAACAACTAGTAGATCTGATCAATGAAGAAATTGAAGTTTGAATAAAGGAAAGAACCAAGAATAAACAGAAGTTCCAATCAACTCCCCAGTATGGTAGCCAGACTTGTTACCGGAAATACTCACCTTCTACGGGAAGAAGCTATTTCCCTAGCCTGAAATACTCGAATTTAGAACAAAGGAATCACAACAACTAAAATCATTTCCCGTAATATTACATAGATGCTTGGAATGGATTCTTTTACCCATCATATGCTATGATATGTTGTCTTTTGGAGTGCTTGATCTCCACAAGTTCACCTACAATGAATACACAACAAAGAACATACAATATCTAAGTACCAAGTACAATTTATGATTGTATGATGATGACTAAGGTGTTCAACAATTAAACCAGTAATACATACACAATATTATTCATGGGAAAGGAAATTTTATTTCATAATGGAATACGAGAGAGAAATTACAACCAAATCCTTAGTGTTGAGAAGTCTCTTCTCCAATAAAGCTTGCCTCCAAAGCTTTAAACTTGCCTACCAAATTCTCACTCTCCTTGGCTATATTTGGCCATAGTTTTGATGTTGTAGAATAATACTTCTCCCTTTACCCATGGGGGGTGAACCAATACTTATAGCCATGGGAGGATAGGGAAGGTCAATAATATCATATTTGAGGTGGAGGCGAGATCCTATACGGATGGATCTCGAAGCCAGGTGGTCTAGAAGTGTAGGGATGAGGCGTCCACGTAGCCAAGCTTCGAGAAGCCTCTCGAATCTTGTTTTTTTACCTCTAAAACTCAAGCACCACTCTTTGTTAACAAAGACAAAGTGTTACCCAAAGAGCACCACTCATTTTATCAAGGCATGTGGCAGTGTCATCGATGGTTGTTTAAGAAAAAAGGTGTTTCACATAAGGGTAACGCACATTGACCACAAGGAAAGGGTGGTGGTCGACAAAGGAATGAAATCACTGATCATGTCCCACTTTCAAATTCACAACTTGGGGATTCAAGGAAAAAATTGGTATTTGATTCTCATTATATGATGATGATGAGAAATGTGTGTAACAATAATTCCACTCGTATACTCATCATGAACAAAGAACCAATGCCCTCCAATTTTAGAGATACGACAATCCCTCCTTCATCTTACAACCTTCCTTTAAGTGAACTATATACTTATATTTTTCAACATTCCATTATATTCAAAATCCATTCTCTCATATGTTCTGCTCTAGTGGTTTCTACAAAAATCCATAGCCCTTCTTCCATGATTTTTATCAATTATTCCCCAAATCTCTTTTTCATATATATTATTCCACAAATTCTTTATCAAGGTTCAATAGTGTTCCTAATTCCATTAATACTTTTTTCATTCTCCTCCCTATTATATTGAATGCAATTATTTTGTTGGAACATATTTCCCATCTAGAACTTGTTTAATAATCTTTCCATAAGGTTCCAAGTCTTTAGTGTAAGTTGTTCCATGTGAAAATGGTTCTAGTTCCTAGTATAGTGTCTTGGATCCTTGTGTGTCCACATTTGATGAACTTAGACTAGTGGTTATGACATATAAGATTGTTTTTACACTTTCCCACTCCTTTTCTGATTATATGGAGTCAATGCACCCCTATATGCTACATTTATGGGGTAGTTATTGAATTTCCCCGTTTTAAGGAGATTGGTTGCAACCTCTTGAGGATTTGGTAAATTTTCTCTTTAATGGTCCAAACCCAAGCCATTAAACCACCTATAGCACCCTCATGATGGTTCATTTTACACTTATTGAATAACCTAACCACTTCATGGTCCATCTAGGTTTAGTTCACCTCATTGTGGACACTACTTGGAGTTACACTTGGCACAATGTCATAGATTGGGAAACTTAGTCAAGATAATTCATCATTAATGCAACATACTCATATTCTTTGTTGGACCCATGGTATTTGGTATTCCATTGTATTTTTGCAAGTTATTGCATGTAATAATTCCTTATACTGTACTGGGTTTTTTCTTAATAATTATAATGGAAGATCAATCCACTTAAGTGTTTTAATATTGTCTGCTACTTGATATTTTCTTCATATTTGTTCTATTTTCTTGTCTTTCTCTTTGTTAAAATCTAAGTGAAGCATGATTTATTGAATCTATATCTAGGATTGGAAATGTACACAACTCTAAACATTTTTCATGATGCTAGCCAATAAAATTTTTACATGGTATCATCGCTTATGGGGTTCAATTTTTGCTTCTAAAATAGATTTCCAATTTTTGTTTGAAGGTGCCTACAATAGCTTCATGGATTTTATTTCTCATGAAGTTGTTCAAAATTAAGAAGAAAAAGTAGATACATATTCAACAAATTATCAAACTTGTTGGATTTCGTCGCGCTCTCTGCCCCTGGACCAAGGTTTAGTCCCTTCCTCTCAGCAGAACACAACCCAAGATATCGACTCAATGGAGCAGAGCTCAACTAACAACACCTACGACACATATGTTGTCTCACCTGAGATATATCAATTTTATGTGTAACTTCTAGAACTACGTTTCCACAATTTATGTGGGAGGTTGTTTTTAATACCTTGGATCTGCACCAAGGTTTGAATACCTTGGAAGTTGGTTACTTGTATGCATAGTACTTCAATACCAAGCTATGATCCAACCCTTATTTATGTGACTTAAGTAAACAAACAGTGAACATATAGCATAATCATATTCATTAATGTAATGTGGCAATCATACATCTATCTAGTTGCAACAAAGTAATCAACCAGTCATTCAGCACAACATTCACACATATAACTAAGCTACTTCAACATTCACACATGTATACAACATATAACATGGAAACCCATCTAGAAAAAAACCACAAGGTGCTCTTCATATGGCATGAGAAAATAGATGCACCTTTTGTCTGTGCACAAAGCTACAGACTATGCTCAAGATATTATTTTCTATGGATTTCTTCCTTTGTCATGATATTATTTCTTGGATTTCTTCCTTTGTCATGATAAACTTGGTTTGTAGTTTTTGGTGTTGTGCTTATTGTCATGGTTACATGTAAATATGGTGTGGGCCAATCTCAAATTTAATAATGGAGTGAAACTGCTGAATATTGGCATCATCTATCTTCGACATGTCCCTTCTCTAGTGCCTTATAGCCTCCCCATGCATAAAGAATTCGATATTTCTCTACTTCTGTCGTTATTTGAGATCCTTCTCGTACCAAAGGTTTTGATATTTTTCTCCTTGACAAGGAACTGGTAGGTCAACCCCTTGATAGTCTTGTGGGTCAAACCATGCTACGAATGAAATTAAAAGTAACAACCATGAATAGTGAAATGGCCTATGTTAGATTTTAACATTAAGCTAGCATAACATTAGGATATTTAAACTGAGAGAACAACAAGCACAACAATCAAATACAAGAGACAATGAACACAGTGTTTTTCCTTGGGGAAACCATAAATGGAGAAAAACCCGCAACTTCCTCAGAGATAGAATCAACACCAAAGTGAAACCCAAAAACAGTAAGATAATCTCCCGGTAGCAGTAAGCTCTTTCCTCTTTCCCCAGTGTCTTTCTCTTCCTCGGCTATGCGCTACAACTGAGTGTGGATGTGATGTGTGATAAATAGAGAGGTCACCTCTCTATTTATAGTAATTATCGACATGACTAAAACCCTACCAGGGCCAACCTCACTAGGAGAGTCTAATAACCCTAATACCTCGGAACTGCAAGGAATTTAACCCTTAGACAATAGGAGGGTTACCCACAATGACTTGACATGACTTGTTTACATTATAGATTCTCCTGATAGGAACACATCAGGGCATGACATGACACAAGTACATCTCGAAATAAACATTGGGTTACAATAGATAAGAAATACAAGTGAATACGTTCTGAAGTTACAATTACATCAACACTCCCTCTTAACTAGGAAGGTATTCTCTCGACACAATTTTCATCACTGGTCTTCTTCTCTGAATCATCTCATCATCTATATCTTCAATTCATATTCATCTTCAAGTCTTCTTTTTCTTCAAGTCATATTCATCTTCGAATTTGGATCATCACTCGATCTGGATCATCATCACTAGATCTAGATCATCTTTGGAGCATCATCTCTGGATCTGGATCATCACTCAATCTGGATCATCTCTGGAGCATCATCTCTGGATATGGATCATCCCTCGATCTATATCATCTCTGCTGGATCATCAATACTGAATCTTCACACATGCTATCTCATGATTCTTCTCATCATAGGAAGTTCTACAGAGCCAACCCTTTTTCATGCTGGTTGTAGGCCTAGCCACCATGTAGGTCTTCTTTAGCACTTATATCTGACACTTAAGTCAGAATGGAATGCCCAGCAGTTACATCTGACCTACTTGTTAGAAAGGCATGCCCAGCACTCACATATGATCATATAGGAACCAATCCTATAATCACATTAGAAAGGCCCAGCACTCACATCTGTTCAACCAATGATCTGAATGGCCCAACACTTACACTTGGCCATGTGAGGAACCAATCCTCCATGCCAAAAGGCTCTGCACTTACATCTGATCAACCAATGATCGAAAAAAGGCAATTGCACTTATATCTAATTAACCAATGATCAAAGAAAGGCACAACTTTTATATTTGATCAACCAATGATCGAATAAAGGTTCAACACTTATATCTGATCAACTGATGATCGAAGAAATGCACATCACTTATATCTGATCAACCAATGATCGAAGAAAGGCTCAGCACTTACATCTGATCAACTAATGGTCGAAGAAAGGCTCTACACTTACATCCAACACATGCAAGGAACCAATCCAACATGCATGTTCAAAAAGGAGTGCAATCACATATGATCCTATAGGAACCAATCCTACTGTCATATCAAAATGGCCCCTAGTCCCAGACTGAGCTACCTAGTAACTGACCAGGTGCCTCTATTCTTAGTTTCCCTTACATCTATCCTACTTGACAGAATGGCCAGCACTCACATCTGACATGGAAGGGACCAATCCTCTCACCATGACAGAATGGCTCAGCCCTTACATCTGACCATGGAAGGAACTAGTCCTCTCACCATGTCAGAATGGCTATGGGTCTCATCACTTTCCCTTGGAGGAAACCTCGATCTGGAGAACACCAAGCTTCTCCTTGAAGTACTTGAACTTTACACTAGCCAATGGCTTCATCAACACATCAGCTATATGTTCCTCTGTCGCAACATATTGGAGCTTAACTGATCCCTTCTACACCATATCCCTGATATAGTGATACTTGATCTCTATATGCTTCGACTTGTCATGAAACAATGGATTCTCTGACAACTTTATGCAACTCTGGCTATCACAATGTATAAAAATAGCATCCATCTGGAGATCAAATAAATCAAACAGTAGCTTTCACAGCCATACTGCCTCACAACTAGCTAAACAAGCTGCGACATACTCTGCTTCAGCTATACTCAATGCCACACAGGATTGCTTCCTAATAAACCAAGATATCACACCCAATCCCATACTAAATCAACAACCTGAAGTTCTTTCCTATCGATGGCACTGGTTGCCCAATCAGAATGAACATAACCCTCTAGGTTAATCTTCCGATTCACCTCATACTTGAGCCCATAGTCAATTGTACCTCTTAGGTACCTCAGAATGTGCTTTGCAGCAATCAAGTGAACATGTCTTGGATTTGTCAAGAAATGGATCAAGGTGTTCACAGCAAAGCAAATGTTTGGTCTTGTGTTCGTTAGGACATCAAGGACCCAATCATCTCTGATGAAGAATCACTCAATAGCTTCAGGTTTGATGCCATAGGTGTGGCCATAGCCTTGCAGTCCATCATCCCAAACCTCTTCAAGATCTCTATTGCATACTTCCCTTGTCTGAGGGATATTCCATCTACATTTTTCCATACCCCCATACCTAGAAAATAATGCATCATACCCAAGTCCTTCATTTCAAACTTGGTAGCAAGCATTCTCTTTGTATCAGCAATCAAACCATCCATACCTATTACAAGAAGATCATCTACATATAGTAGAAGCATCATTGGGTTTCCATATTCAACCTTTTAGTAAAGGTTGGAATCTTCTTTACTCTTGGTAAAGCCCAAACTAGATAGAAAGTTGTCAATTATGTCATACCATGTCCTGGGTGCCTGTTTCAAACCGTACAGGGCTTTCTTCAATATCCACACATGAGACTCCCTGTCATGTGTCTCAAAAACCGACTGGTTGTTCTACATACACTCCATCTTCCACTACACCATTCAAGAAAGTAGTCTTGACATCCATTTGGTGTATCTTTCATTTCATAATTGCAGCCAAAGAAAGTACTATTCTGATGTAAGTGTATCTGTCCATAGGAGCAAAGGTTTCTTCATAATCTATTCCTTCCTTCTGTGAGAAGCCAGGAGCCACTAATCTTGCCTTATATTTTTCAATGCTACCGTCTGCAGCATGCTTGATCTTGTAGATCCATTTGAAAGTTACAACTAACTTCCCTTCTGGTCTTGGGACAACATCCCAAACATCATTCTTCATGATCGATTGATACTCTTCAATCATAGAATCCTTCCATTATTTCCATTGTGTCACTTCTTCATAGTTGGAAGGTTCTTTATTGATAACATCACATAGTAAAGCTACAGATCCGGAACAAGATCTGGTTCTCTTTCTTTCTCTGTGATTCTCTTCGGGAGCCCCATATATTTCCACACCTTGGCTAATCTCTTGTACCCAAGTAGGTTTCCTCTTGTGAGGATTCTTCTCCTGAGGTGGATCTACAGGTCTTTGTGGTTCTTCAAATTCTCAATCTTCTTCTTGAATTTCTTCATTCATGATTGTATCATGAATTGTGGGTGCTTCTGATTCTTTAGTATCTTTAGCAGGTTTCTTTTTGGATTTATTGTAAGCTATGTATTCATCAAATGTTACATCCCTGCTGATTTCAATCTTCTTGAATCCTGGGAAGTATATTCTGTAAGCCTTGGAGCTTTCAGAGTATCCCACAAATATACCCTTCTTTCCTGAAGGATCTAGTTTTGTTTTGTTTTCTTTTGGTATGTGTATGTACACTGGACAGCTGAATATTCTGAGATGGATGACTTCTGGTTTCTTACTAGAGAATACTTCTTGAGGAGTTTTGTTCTTGACTACTCTGTGTGGAGTATAGTTCTATACATACACCACTGTTCTGGCTACTTCTGCACATAGATGCGTAGGAATATCTTGATCATCAACCATTTCTCTTGCAGCTTCCATGATGGTTCTATTCTTCCTTTCTCCAACCCCATTTTGTTGTGGATTGTAAGGAGTGGAAAACTCCCTCTTAATCCCTGATTCTTTGCATAAGTCTTTGAATTCATTTGATGGGAATTCTCCGCCATTATCTGATCGAAAGGTCTTGATCTTATTTTTTGTGTGGTTCTCGATCAAGGCTTTGAATTCTTTGAACTTGCTGAAAACTTCATCTTTTTTCTTCATGAATTAAATCCATGTCTTCCTAGAAAAGTCATCAGTGAAAGAGACATAGTATACATACCCACTTAGTGAACTTGATGAAATTGGTCCGCATACATCGGAGTGGATGATTTCCAAGATTCCCTACTACCTTACTCTCACTACTTGGAAATGTCTTCTTTGTATTATTTCCTTTCGCACATCCTTTGCATAACTCTTCATGTTTTGCTTGAATTTTTGGAAGTCCTTCAATAGCTTTGCTTGCTAGTGGTAGTGCTCTGTAGTGCACATGTGCAAGCCTTCTGTGCCAAAGTTCATTTGGCTCTACTGTGTCATGGACCATAGCTTGTTTTGGATGGCCCTTTATCTTGTATAAGCCTCCTTCTTGTTCTCCAATCACTATTGCATCATCAATAGTATTTCCTCTTGGCCACATGAGGGCTTGGCCATATACAAATGCAACCCTCATGCCTTTTGCATCCAATGCTAATATAGATAGAAGATTCTTCTTCAATCTTGGTACAAACAAGACATCTTTCATTTTTATGTATTTTCTAGAGTCCAACTTGTATAAGAATTCACCACTACCTTTTATGGGATATTGGTAGTCATCCCCAAGCTTCACCTTATGGGGTGAATTATGTTCAGATATTTTCTCAAAGGATTCCTTGAAACCTGTCATGTCCTTGGAAGCCCCACTGTCAATAAACCAATATTTGCTTCCATGAGTGATAGTTCCTATGAGAGCGGAGATCAGAACATATTCATATTCACTTTCTTGTCTTACTCTCTTCCTGGGAGGATCATCATCCTCAGCAGTGTGAGAATGATGTCTTCTTTTGGAGTTCCTCTTCTTCTTGGATCCATTCCTATTCTTGGGATAGTTTTTAGGAAAGTGTCATATTTCATCGCATGTATAACATCTGAGACTAGATGGTCTCCTCATTCTGTATCTTGACATTCTTCAATTGGCTCCTTAGAGTCATCTTCCGATTGATGTTCTTCCCTTCAAATAATTTGGTTAGGGTATCAAACATGGCTTTAGGTGTCTTGAGGGAGGACACCTATGGAACGAGGTGATCCTTGATAGAGTCTGCAATGATCCTCTTTTCCATAACCAACTTCTTCTTTTGTAGGGTCTTGGCCTCATCTCCCTCTGGAACTGGAACCTCCTCATTTTCTTCCAGGACCAGGGAGATCCTATACTTCCAAGCTCAGAAGTTATCAGCTCCCTCAATATTTTCATCAAGATTGGTATGATGAGACATATTAACTAAGAACCTCAAATGGAAATACAAAAGATTTATATCTTACCAGGTCAAGATGTTGGATCTGAATTTGGAGCTGAAATCCTACAGTGCTGGTTCAGGAGCAGATTAGGGTTTTGTTTTTCCAGAGTTCTGTCCAACAAAATTCTTTGAATTTGATCCCTAACTTTGATTTTGGGGAGGAGATCAATCCAGGCCCGAGCTCACTGACAAATTCCTCTTCTGTGAAAAGCCCTAATTTTCGGCAGTAGTGTTGGGTCCAAAACTGAAAAACCTCATAATTTAATTCCATTTCGACAGAAATATGCACCCTAGGGAGGAGAGTTATTCCACCTTACTTTTGCTGAAAATCTATGGAGAGAGATCCACAAAGTAGGAATCCCTAGTTCCCGCAGCTGCACAGTGTCTTCTTCTTAGGTTAGCTCTGATACCATGTTAGATTTTAACATTAAGCTAGCATAAAATTAGGATCTTTAAACTGAGAGAACAACAAGCACAACAATCAAACACAAGAGACAATGAACACATTGTTTTTCCTCGCGGAAACCATAAATGGAGAAAACCCCGCAACTTCCTCAGAGATAGAATCAGCACCAAAGTGAAACCCAAAAACAGTAAGATAATCTCCCGACAACATTAAGCTCTTTCCTCTTGCCCCAGTGTCTTTCTCTTTCTCAACTATGCACTACAACTGAGTGTGGATGTGATGTGTGATAAATAGAGAGGTCACCTCTCTATTTATACTAATTCCTAGCATGACTAAAACCCTATTAGGGCTGACCTCACTAGGAGAGTCTAATAACCCTAGTGCCCCTGAACTACGGGGACTTTAACCCTTAGACAATAGGAGGGTTACCCGCAATGACTTGACATTACTTGTTTACATTATAGATTCTCCCGATAGGAACATTGGGGCATGACATGACACAAGTACATCCCAGAATAAACATCGGGTTACAATAGATAATAAATACAAGTGAATACATTCCAAAGTTACAATTACATCAACAACCTACCCCTTTCCTGTTCATCACTAGCGTCTTGTACAAGCTCATTCAACAACAATTAACACTAGTTGATCTGAGTTCCTACCATGCAGAGCTTCGCAAGTGCAATAGGTCCTGTAGTACACTAGTTAGGGTGCATTTTGTGAAGAAAATTGGAGGTCAATACCTTGGAAGCAAAGAGAACAGTGGGGTTTTCAATGGTGCGAACCACATTTTTCTTCTTTGTACTCCATACTTTTTCTTCATTCTTTTAGCTATGGCGGCTTCTTAATCCTTTTTTAGTAGTGGTGTTGGGTCCATTCCAACAGCTAGTAGGCTTGTGATGGTGGCGATGAGTTGAACATCCAAAGGTATGGTATTTGATAACCAAAGAACCCCTTCATGGAAAAATAGAAGTAACTTCTTGACGCGGGTGTTAATTTGTGTACGAAACGCCAAATGTGCCATATACATCAACGATAATATGCCTAAATGCTCCCGTTGTTTGGCCCATTCCTTTGCAACAAATGATTGAAGTGCCTCTGGTGTGTCCTAAACAATGTCCATATAGTTTTTGCGGTCCAAGTCTAGTTGTGGCTTGGTAAAATGATCAACGTAAGATATATTTTCCATGTTGGGCAAAATACCTTTTACGACCTTCACTGCTTTGGCTATTAGTGGAATTATCAGTGGGGTCTTTCTGTTCTTCGGGAGTATATCTTTTGGTGCATTTCTGCGTCTGGGTGAGACATACGGTGGCAACAAATTTCTTGTCTCAAAATATTCTGCTGCTGGTGGGGTTGGCTCTGGGGGTGTTACTACTCTCCCCTTCCTTTTTTTAGTGTTAGTGCATTTTCCTTGCTTAGTCCCTAGTGAACTTGGTATTTATTTCCTAGATGGTTTACTAGTATTCAACTGTTCTCTTGGATTAGTTTGTACATTAATGGGGCCCACTTGTGGTGGGATGTAACCAGTAGTGTCCTCCATGATTAGGGTAGGTGATATAGAATTGGATTCAATTGTGCCTGTGCTGAAAATGGAGATGACCATACTACAATCTCATTGGTTCAATGCGCAGGGGTGGAAACAATAGCATTGTTATTCTTTGGCAAGCAAGGAATAGGGTCTTGGTGGTGAATCTTGATAAACACCTTAACTAATGCTAGTCGTTCTTCGCATGCACAACCAATTAATCAAAAAATAATCCATCATTTTTGGTACATTGGCTTACCTTCGGCTCTTTGATCAAATATTTTTGCATTATTCCACCATTGACCTATCACTTTAAAGGGTATTTATTGTTATAAAGTGGGATGGTACCAAAAATCTCATTGCCAGTCCCTCCTTTTTTTTATGTCATATCGAACAGGGTACCGTGTATTTTCATACGTGCGAACTCTTTCCACTTCGCACATCCCTTCTGACACATGGATATTATGGAAAATGGGTCATTGCCACTCAAATATTTCGTGCTATTATAGAACTACATCCATCTATGTGCATTCATGCTACATTGATGGAATTTAGTGTCTGCAACCGATATTTATTTAAATATATTTTCCTTGATGACTTGAAACACAACATCAACTATTGGGTGCTTACTTACAAATTCAAATGTCTAGGTAAATATTACAGCTAAGCTTTCACATTCAATGGTTCCTTGTCACAGTTCTTATGAGGTGTACCAACTTCTTGGTACCATTTCCAAAGTGTGTATGAATCAATGGACCAAATCTTGTCGTGGATATTCTACTAAATCCCACGAAAGTGCTCAATATGTTTCCCAGGATCTGTCAATCCTGTGTATTTTTGGTCATGATAACTGATCTTTTCTTTGAATATGATCTCCATTAATGTCCTACATTGTGTACATTCAGAGATAGATTGTTTGTGTGTACCCCACCATCTAGTGGGCATAGCTTTCAGCACATAGTCCAAAGAAAACAATCGCTGTGATTTTGTGACCTTTTCTTCAAATTATTCCAAAAAATATGCAAGATTAGGTAGTCCTTCATATGTAGGAAGCGTGCTTGCTTCGAATCCTACCCTTTGAAAAAATCTTGTGACTCTTACAAATCTACGCATGGATACTTCATCTAGCTTGTTCTGCCAATTATCTAGAGCATTGCTTGAGTCAGACATGCACGAGATTACACTATGCAAGCTCAAGTTTCCATAAAAAATTGGGTTAATATAGTATTTATTTGAAGAAATGATGTTGTACAACTGGTCCAGATAATTTTCCCACCCCTTCGCTATGTACCGACTCGACATATCACTGTCCTTCAAGCAGATCAATCAATGCAGCTACTCTTATTTCAAAATATTTGGAAGACAAGATCCTTTTCTTGAAGATTATAATAGTTTGGTTGTCTATTTCCCAATCAATTCCTAGAAGTGCAAGATATGGGTTTGTGTCATCGACAATGTGAATAACTTTGAATTCGGCATATGTTCTTAATCCTTTGACTTCCACATGTACTTGGGTTATTCTACCAATTGGTAAAAACTTCAACTGGTTTGCAAGACTTAGATGAATAGGAGAGCAGTACAACCACATATTATTCATGCTCTCCCATGTCTGTCTTGTCAATATATTGACATCCAAGCCCAAATATAATATGATATAGTCCATATCATAATCTCCTATCTCCGCAGTCATTCATAGTTCTCGGTTTGTCTTTAGTTTTCTCCTTATATGATCAACTCTTTTCTCAGGCCACATGTATTTTGTTTTTTATTCTATGAGTGTTGTCAGCTATGTGACAACATCTTTATCATGGATTAGCACTAAACAACTTTTGAAAAATTCTTTAAGATTACTAACCTTTTTCATTAGCGGCTTCCTGATTAGTTATTCAAATCGTTCGGGAATAGCTCTAACTTATCAAGATGTCGAAGACTGATTGGCATCAACAAATTCTTGTCGCACCTTCAATAAGACTTAATTCTCTTTTTGGACAAATAGAATAGCTTTCTTTTGTGCTGCAGGTCTCACATGTGGTTTTTTTGTGTGTTGCACCTCCTCTTGTGACTATAGCAATGCGGGGTTGTCTTGGTTTAGAAGAAAACATCTGAATATTTGGATTGGGTTTTAAATTCGGATTCTACAACAGGTTAGGGTTAATGACAGTTCTAGCCTGACATTTCACAATAAGTTGCAGACACTATTCGACAGTGTGATCAAATGCTTGACAAGATGTACAATTTTTCATAGGAATTTGAAAATATTGGGAAAAATCTCATGGCTTCCCACAATTATAACATATGATATGGACTCTTCCTCTACAGCCAAATACTCCTCTTGGTCGCTTTCCTCAACCTCTGGAATTCCCACTCCGACTTTGTGGAGGGTGTTTTTTTTGTTGAGGATATTGAATCTGCTGGTATTGAGGTTGAGTATATTGTTGTTGTTGATACTACGCAAGCTGATATTGAGGTTGCACATGCTCATCTTGAATTTTCTCATCATTTTCATTAAGTAGGTATAAATCATTTTCTCTTGCAGTAGTTGAAGTTCCCTGCAGTATTTCTCATCATGAACTACTGACTTACAAAATTTACAATATAGACTAGTGGGTGCACTTACAATATTTTGTAAGCACAGGAATTCCTCATACTTGTGGCATCTATTCTAATATATTCTACACCAAGGCATTCCTTGGGTGTTTAATGGGTTGGGGGCACCTGCTATGACATAGTTCATGAGTGTTGGGAAATTATATTTATGGTGTCAATCTGTTTTGCATCTTATACACCATAGTCCCTCCTGAAATTCCTTTCCTCTTTTAATGTCTTGGAGCTGCATCGTAAGATTGGCCAGCAACGACTGAATTTGTTTCATTCTTGAGGCACTGTCTTCAACCGGTGAGGCTTCTAACTTCATTTCTATTTCAAGAGCCTCTCTTTCCGAAATGAGTTTCTATTGCATCAATGGGGTTTGAATATGTGGTATCAAGGCGACAATAAACCATTCCATGTGTTACACATATGAAATTTTCAAAATCACTTTGGCCATTAATGTCTTAAATCTTTGGTCAAAGTCCCAAACAGATTCTGTCAATAGCTTCTTAATCTCCTTGATATTAGTGATGCATTTTGATTCAGACTTTGAATTTTTGAATTGATCTATCAACCCTAGTCGAATCTCATTGACTGCTTTTAGGACAACTCGTACTGGTACTATGGTAAATTTCATATACCAATCCATCGCATGACCTCGTAGCATCGTGATCATCTGTGCTTTATTGATATTCTCATCCTGGATCTGTCGTACAGTACAGATAACGTCACAAAGAAACCAGTTTTGTTCTGCATCTTCCAACCCACTTCCATTGAATATTGGGAGCTTAATGTCAACTCCATCCATTTTATATGCTATCGGTACAATCAGAACAACATTTGGACTAGTTGAAGTTCCTTTTCTGCTATTTACATTGTTAGTAGTACTTGTATTTAAATAATACTTGGAGATAGGTCTCACAATCTTACCTCTAGTATTGTAGGTGAGTTGTACAAACGTTCTGGTTCTGGAGCTTCAGTTGACTGTTCATACTCTTCATCACCTTCTGACATCAATTGATATTCATCTTCTTTGTCACAAGAACCTGCATCTATGCATGAGGAAAAATCATAGCCATCTCCTTCTCACTCTATGCTACAACTCCCTTATTCTAGTAGCATTTTTCATCTTTTGTCAGACATGATCTTCTTCTGCTTCCTAAAAATCATGTATCTAGTTCAATTCCACTATCTCCTAGGAACATATCAATCTAGGGTTCGATTGGGACATAGGCACCCTTTTCTATTTAGTCTTGCATTCACAGAATGCATTTTTTGCATAAAATAATTTTTATCCATGTCTTTAAAGATGACACGTATATGCTGTGCGGTCCTTGAAAATTCTTTCACTCTGCCTCACTGTATAATATTATTGTATCAATAATAAACTCAGTAATATATCCTTCCAGGATATTGTCTACTGAAAAATACATAGCCCTTGATATAGGTTTGTTTACTCTTTTCAGCCACTCAATCAAGTAAGGAATCCAATCTCTCAGTTCTCCTCCTTGAAAATTCCTTTTTTGGGTTGCCAACTTAGACAACCACTCATGCAACACGATGGGAAACTCAGAAAAGAAAATATTGTAATTGTATGAATAAATGTATTGGCCTAACCACTATTTTAGGTTCCATCAAGATCCTTCACTTTCTTTTTGTGAAAACTATAGCTCTTTTAAGTCCACCCAGTCTTGGATTTTCTGTTTTGTGGGATGCCACAACATATAACTCACCACAACACTTCAAGGTCCTTGCAACATAACCATTTTTTGGATTAATTCCATTTCTCTTCCCTTGGACCCGGGTTCAATCCCTTCTTCTCAGCACAAGAAATTCTAATATATTGGCCCGACAAAGCAGAGCTCAACTAGCAGCACCTGCGACACAGATGCTGTCTCACCAGAGATATCTTAGTTTTATGGGTAACTATCAGAACCACGTTTTCGTAGTTTGTGTGGGAGGGTGTTTTAGTACCTTGGATCTTGGACAAGGTTTCCAACGAAGACCGGGAGGGTGGGTTACTTGTATGCACATTACTTCAGTACTAAGTTATGGTCCAACCCTTCTTTATGTAACTTAAGTGAACAAACACTGAATAGACAGTATAACCATATTCATTAATGTAATGCGATAGCCATACATCTATCCAGTTGCAACATAATAATAAACCAGTCATTCAACACAACATTCACACATATAACTAAGTTATTTCAACATTCACTCATGTATATAGCATATAACATGGAAACCGATTAGCGAAAAAACCACAATGTGCTCTTCATCTGGCATGAGGAAATAGATGCACCTTTTGTCTATGCACAAAGCTGTAGACTCTACTCAAGATATTCTTTTCTATCTTTACAAACTTTTCCTCCCTCTTATTCTCTCTGATATTCTCTCTCTCTTTCTACTATACTCCTACTAGCGATTTGCACACATCCTAGATGCACTCAAACTTCTTTACTTATCTGCGCACTCACCTGTAGAACCACTAATCTGATGCACTCAGTGATCCAGATTCATTAACCAAAACTGTCTATCTCAGGTCTAGCTCAAGCGTCTTTTCCAAGAGTCTAGAGATTACTCAAAATGTTATATCAGCTAATCAACTAAACTGGCTAGCCCATATACAGCTTGGGTTCCTTCTTTTATAGCCCCATTACAGACTCGATACAGATCCCATACATGCCTGTTACAGACTCAATAATTTCTCAATACAAACTCTAACAGACTCATTACAGACTCCTCTTTAGTCGTTATCCCAACTGACTTACTATTTTCAACCAACAGGTCGTCTTTCCTATTCTAGTAACACATAACAAGAGGAACTATCAGCATGACTTACAAAGATGCCTTCACGCATATTATTTTTGTTGGCTCTAGCTGAGCTCGTACCCACGATCGCTAAGGACTGTTGCTTTCTTAGTGTTATGCCTTCCTGAAATTTTTCGATCGTTAGACTCTTTACACGCATTCTTCTGTGGATATTCTTCCATGTCATCTCATATCTTGTTCAATCCTTCTGTCGTGGCTTACTCATCTGGCACATCTTCCTCATACTACGCCTTCTCTTTGTCTTCTTCTTCTCTTTCCTTCTTTTTTCACAACATCCTTCCCTTTTCCTTGATGCTCCTTCCTCTATCGTAGCTTCTTCCTCTTATCCTTTATGCTCCTTTCTCTTACTCAGTTAGAATTCCACATGAATTCTTCCCTATTGTCTCAAGGCCTAACATAACTCAAGTTTCTTCCTCTATGGCTTCCTCTCTTTTCCAAGAAGCTATTTTTCATGAAGATAACATACGAGAACTTTCCATCAATACTGTTGAAGAGTTATCTGTCCATTCCATGTTTTTCTCCTCTTTTTCTTCTATTATGAATGATGAAGATGGTTTGTTGGTTGGTGATCATAGAGATATTTCTCTAGAAGATGGGTTTTCTTCACATGAAAGTATTGGTTCTAAATATGGTCAAGGATAAGTTTGGAAGTCAAGTGAAGATCTCTCATTGTTTCACACTTTTTTGCTTCCTATGTATTCCTACACCATGACTAATGTTATTGCTTCAAGATGATTTGAAGATGGAGAATCCTTATCCATCACATCAACACACTTGGAACTCTTGTTCCACTTTCTTGGAGTTGATTACAACCTTCTTTCGAAGTTGATCATTCAAGAGACTTATGATTTAATTGGGGTCACTTATTCCCAAGCACTTCAAGTCTCTTTTGGACAAGGGATCATATTTGGTTCGAAGTTCAAGTACGAAGAGCATCCCTGGAACTCCTGTCAGTGCATTTCAGTTTTTCTACATGCTCCCAGGATTCTTCAAGCAGTTGTATACATTTATGAGTTGGTTGAGAAAATTCCACTTCTTCCCAAGAATAAGATTCCTCCAAACATTCTCATTTAGTTTGTATTGTACACAAATGTTGGTTTCTCTTTCATGTCCATTTTTTAGGGAGGATTTTTCCCATGTGATTTTGCCTCTTTCCTCAACTCATAAGGATCAATAATGTAGAGGGTGATCATAATCCCTGTTTCTTGGGCCGTTAATAATTGCTCACAAACATTTTTGTCTTAATCGGGGGTGTTGAAACATAATTCCCATCTAGAACTTGGTTAATAATATTTCCATAAGGTTCGAAGTCTTTAGTGTAAGTTGTTCCATGTAAAATGGTTCTAGTTCCTAGTCTTGTGTCTTGGATCCTAGTTTGTCCACATTTGGTGCACTTAGAGTAGTGTTTATTCCATAAAATCCCATTTGTCCACTTACCCACTCCTTCCCTTATTCTATGGAGTCAATTCACCCTGCTATGCTACATTTATGGGGTAGTTATTGCATTTCCGTTTTTTAAGGAGATTGTGTGCAACCTCTTGAGGATTTGGTCAATTTTCTCTTTAAAGATCCAAAATTAAGCCACTAAACCAACTCTAACACCCTCATGATGGTTCATTTCACACTTGTTGACTAACCTAACCACTTCATGGTCCATCTAGGTTCATTCACCTCATTATGACCACTACTTGGAGTTACACTTGGCATAATGTCATAGATTAAGGAAATTAGTCAAGATAAGCCAGCATTAATGTGAGCTACTCATATGGTTTGTTGGACACATGGCATTTGGTATTCCATGGTATTTTCCCAAGGTATTGCATGTAATAATTCCTATATATGTAATGGGTTTTTTCTCAATAAATATAATGGAAGTTCAATCCACTTGAGTGTTTTACTCTTGTGTTCTACTTAATATTTGCTTCATATTTCTTCTATTTCCCGTCTTTCTCTTTGGTAAACTCTAAGTGAAGCATGCTCTATTGAATCTATATCTAGGATTGGATATGCACATGACTCATAACTTTTGTTGTGATGTTGTGCAATCTAAATTTTACAATTTTCATCTCAAACTATACCTTGAACACAACAAGGAGTTTGGTTAAGTAAGGAGGTTTTGTCTAGAGTAATGATTAGGTTAATAAAACAATCATAATCGGTGGTAAATGGCACAATGTTCACTCCATTATACATAAGGAGAATTAGTAACAATGCACCCACAGTCACCTAAATAAATTATAACCATGATCTCATCATAACGACTGGACACTCATATCCTTTCCTATAACTATAGAAGATGTATAAACAACTCAATTTTATTAATGACCATAACATCTAATTTTCAATATAATAGGATTGAATAATGACAAGTTTGAAAATGGCGGAGGCCTCATTAGTGTTTTCCAGATAATTATAACCAAGATTCCAATCAAGCACCTTCCAAATTTGTTACCTACGATCCCAATTCCTCCTTAAGGATTTTCATGCAAACGCGATTCCCATGGTGTAACCAAAGTTTCTCGATAGAAAAATTCAAAGTTTGTATGAGGACTATTAACATCAAATTGGAGTGTGCATTTAACATTGTTTGAACAATCAATAAATCAATATGCAAATAAGGTATTCTATAAAAGTTTCTACTAATCGCAATAGAATAAACTCAACCCGATATAATGGCTGCTAAATATTTTTATTTTCTTCTTCCAATAACCTATATTACATTTACTTATACTAAACATACTCTATGGTATGTGAAAGTGACAAATTGAAATAACATAGTAATATCCTTGTGACATTATATATAACAAACAGTATTTTTATTGCAACAGTTATGAATAGTCTTATTAGATTATAATGGTTTTTTAATAATATTAATTATAAGATATAGTTATCATATAAAAAGGTTATTATAGAATATTATATACATAATTAAAAACTTCAATTGTAAACTTCAAAGCCTAATTTAAAATCATTCCTTACTGAGACAAAAATACAAATGGATTAACTAATCTCACTCGTTCTCTTTACTAATATTAGTATTATATATGACCTAACAATACGTATTAATACATATTATGTTTTATATGTTAACATTAAATGAAGCAGAATTCAAGGGTGTATGTTCACTCATTTATTATCCATTTAGTGATCTATATATATATATAACCTTAATAAGTGGTTTGCGCTGATCCAAAGATGAAGGAAAGGCTATTATTCTTTAATTGTGTGGTCCTACCTAATTATCCTTTAAGAGAGACATAAATCCATAAATTCAGAGCAGCGCAGCATAACCCGTCCCGTGAACATAGATTTATTCTATGGCTTATATATATATTATATAAAGGATCTGATTATATATATATACCCGGTATTATAACTCTGTCCAATTCTCTATATAGGTCATTCCATCCAAACATGCATTGCTCAATTTCAAGCACTTGTTGTCAATTCTATATGCCCTATTTTTGTTTGCTTGAATGTAATGGTTCAGAAAAACAATGGCTGGTGGATCAATAACTTCACACAATTGGACTAAAATATCATGCATGCAGTTCTTGTTAGGTCCGATGGTGATTCATGAATTTTTTATTTGCATGACATACATCACGTGATCAATATTTTTATAAAAATGGTAACTCGGCATTCTTGGCTACCTGCCTTAAAACTGGAGAATTGAATTACTCAACTCCTGGTCGACGGACGGACGGATGAGGGCTTGTAGGTTTACTGCGAATCCCACTTGCTGACTAGTTGTCCTTGACTGTTGTGGAGAAGGAAAGGGAGTGTCGCTTTCTGATTTAGCAACACTTTAAACTTCACTTACAACTCAAATTAACACTTATAGCATTGTAATAGTGGGTTGTTACAAAGATGACTGATACAACTAACAGAACTTAGAAAACTCAAATCAACACCCACATGACTGTTGCAACTGGTTGCTAACCAAACAGTAACAACTGAGTTACAACTGACTTTTTGACACCTTTCTGATAACCCCCGCATTCATAAACTTAATACTAATACTCTATTATAACAATAAAACACATTTACACATTCAGACTCAAAATATGCTATGATTTCTCAGCAAACTAACTTCAAAAATAAATCTGAGTCTTCAAAATAAAAAACAGAGTAAAAATAAAATACACAGTAAAATCTGAGTGTTTCAACTTTGCGTTAATATCATCATCTTTTCTCTGCCTACGTGTGTATAATCACAATTACAATACAATTATTTATACTGTTTCTAGCTAAGTCTGTCATTAACTGCTAATTGACCTTCACAATACAAAACACAATTCTCTATTTACAATTTTGTAGTTTCACATAATTAAAAACCGTGATGCCTCTTCAGAATTTAGATGTGCTTTGCTAGCTCAATCAAAATGACTTTTCATAATTTTAATAGTATGATATCTGTCACATAGCGTGACGGTGAAGCGGCGTGGTGACTCTTCTGAATTCTGACAGTTATAATTATGGGTAGTGATGCATTTTCAAAACTCCAGTGGTTATCAATCTAAATGGTGTTGCATCTTCAACGTTTCAGCGGGAAATCGATCTAGGCAGTGGAGTAATTGTTATCAACCCAAATGGCACTTCTCCGTCCGAGTGTCGACATTTCCTATGTTGGCACACAAAAGGACATTTATGGATTGAAGGTTGCCTAAAACACTATAGATGGGCATGTTATAAAATACATCCACTATCCATCCAGCTTGCCATTTTTAACTTTTCATATGTCAATTGCTATACGCGACTTTGCCTACAACATGTCGCATATTGTACGCGAGTATTTGTCATTGCAATCCGCATACAAATCTGTATGCGGGTTTCCATTATAGCAACTCGCATGTCATACATGGGTTGCCAGTATCAATACTCGCGCACACCTTCCTTTGACATTAAAAATAATAAATCGCGATGAATTGAGATTTGTTAAGCCCTAAACAATAACTATCTTAACTGTCTCAACCTCCTCAACCTTCGAAACTGCCTTATTTCACTAAGTATAAATAAAAGCCTTGGGGAGGGAATTAAGGAATCATACTTGGAGAGAAAAGTTATGCTGGTGGTATCTATTCAGAAGTCTTTGGAGCAGCAGGACTTAGAATCCTTTGGTTGCAGAGGAGTCCTTGTTTCAGGCATTGGATTGTAACCTTAACTCATTCACTATTGTTAATAAAGAGAATCCTAATTCCAAATGTGTGTTGAATATCTTTCATGTATCATGGTTTGATGAATATTTGTGATTAAGCGCTCTATATACTATTTATCTAACTTGTCATATATACATGTATAAGTTTGCACTTAGAGGATTTTCTCTTTGCAGGTGAAGGAGAAACATCCCTGAAAGCTTTAGAGGAGAATCAAAGCGGGAGAAGACAAAGCTTGGATCAACTGTCATAAATCAGGTGAGTCTATCCTATCTTCTTATTTCCTTTGTGTACTTTAAAGCTGATTGTTTGCAAGTTTTAAGAGTACGTTGGTAACCCCAGGCCTTCGGTTATAAGGTGTTTATTCCTAAACAACAGAACTGACAACTCCGCTGGGGAGCCCAGACTGTTGTAGGTTATTTCTGTTACCCTTGACCATTCTTTGCCTTCAGTTTGTGTGTGGTATCTTGTCCTGGTTCATGCTTACCACAGTGTTTGAAGGCCTTGTGTATTTTCCTTATTTTTGAGAAAATTTTGTACCTGTACGCGGGTTTCTATTATACACAGTCGCGTACAGTATGCGAGTTTCCCTTATACACAGTCACGTACAAGCCTTGAAATAGGGATTTTTGGGCTAGGGTTTGCCTGTTCCTATCCTTTTATGATTCCTCTTTGTTAGTCAGTCCTCCTTATACGCACTGTGCTATTAGTTTGATGACCTTAGTGGCCACACCTTGTACTTTCCTGTAAATCCCTTGAGTTTCTTTTGTTTGGATTGTCTTATGTTTGCATTTTGAAGTAGGTCTGCCTGTTTGGGTTATAGGTTGAAGTGTTTTTGTCCGAATTAGTGATTCGGGTTTTGGGCAATGTTTTTCCCAGTCTATCTTTAGATAGTGATTGGTTTGCCACTTACCTTTATGTGTTTTCAGTGATTTCTTGTCATTGTACCTGCCCAAGCTAGGGTTCCAATTCTTCCCTTGTTGGTTGATTTTTGGTCTTATTAATCTGTTTACTTCAATTTGCTTGCTTTATACAGTTGATTTGATCCAAGTATACTCAAGTTTAGTGCATTTTAGGTGCATAGTAGTGTTTGAGCATTTTAAAAAGTGAAAAGAAAAACATTTTCAAGCTTTTTGCTTTTGTTTTTGCATAAGTAGTTTTCATTTCAGTTTTAAAATATAATCTCAAAACTACAAAAATATAGTCTTAGTTTCTCTTTATCGTTGTATTTGTTCATCAATTTATATTTACAAAAGAAAAAGAACTTTGCTTTAGTAGTGGTAATTTGCTTTGAAAAAAATACACCTTTGATTTTTTTATTATTATTTCTTATCGAATAAAAAACACCATAGTTCATCACTCCATTTCCTTTTGAGTAAGAAATAGCCCTTTAAAATGAATGCAATAATAAAAATTTACTAGTAATTTTTATTCTCTAGGGCCATTCACCTACTAGCTTAGGCTAGACTTGTGGGATAGGAAGTGTAAAATTCCCATAAGTTTTAAAATTCAGACGTAGTAGACTATTCGATTGGTAAATCCTTGTCTTTATCAATTGTATCTAGGAAGCTCCTCTCAAAAGGGAGTCAAGCATGAGGCCGCGTGGAGGCATTGGACTAAGGAGATAACCCTCCGATTCCTTGTCAAAACGTAAATCAGGAATTTTACGCATCTGGGGATTTTGTCCTAGACAGAGTTTCGGGCTCAGCTACCCTGCCCATGCGTACGAGTCAGGCTTGCGACTGTCCCCCCAGACTGTTGGTATAGCTAAGGTAGCCTTTAGTCTCTTGAGATATAGGGTTCATGCCTACGTAAATCGGAAGGCTATTTCTGGTTCACCTTGGACGGGCTTGGAAGGTAACCCTTGTTGAAATTGTAGGAGGGCGGTGGGTGATTCCTCCGCTTGTGCCTAAGAACCACTTCAAGGACGCCAAGTAACCGTTCTTCAGCTTTCTTCGGGAAAGAAAATCTTTCACCCCTGTTGATTGTTTGAGGCTTTAGAAAATTTCGTAGTGTTTGCTCTATGGTTTTTTCTTTGTTTAGTTGGAATTAGGGTTCGATTTGTTAAATTTTCAATTGTGGAGGACCAACCTATAAGAAGGTCAAGAAGGTTGCAAAACCTTCCTCCTCTCATCACATTGGAATCTCCACCTCAACCCCAAAGGTGGAGATTGGACACGGACGATTCATTTGAACTAGTAGGAGTAAGTGAAGTTCCAGGTGAACCATCACTTATAGCTAACCGTGTTTATTTTGATATAGTTGAGATAGAAGACTTGCAAACTGACGAGTTTGCAAGGAATTTTAACACACCTTTGACTAACTTAAACGATCCTATGATCGTCTAGGTTAGACCTTTTGATTCACCTGTTTTAGGTGTCCCTGTGGGTAGGATTATGTCTACTGTGGGATAAAGTTCTTTTGTTTTCACCTCAGCCATTCCGGCTGAAGGGGTACTACCTCCCCCAGTAAGTACCCCTAGATCTAGCATACCTTCTACGCCTTTGAATCCAACTAGCTGGGTTGTCCAACCACCAGTTCACTCAAGCCTAGTAGGTGCTTCTGGTGACATGGTTACTAGAATTCATAGTATACCTACTGTTCCTTCCTCCTTCACATACACTGCCCAGAGTGGTCCGGTAGGATCATCGGCTTTCGTCCAAGGATTTCCTTGGAATGGGGCACACATTCCCCCATCCACTCCGTACGTAGGCCCATCACCTTCTTATGTAGTAGTGCAGTTTGGAAACAATACCTCTTATGGGAAAAATTTTCAAACTCGGGTCTCGACCCCATTTAGGATCTCTCCGTTTTCATTGTTTAGCAGAGGGATACTTGCTCCTGTTTTTCAGACCCCAATTTCGATTGGGATGGCCCGAACCTCTTATACTACACCTCCCACTCACAACCCTGTGGCTTATAGATGGAATCCGTTTCAAATTAATCCATCCACTTTGTAACCGGTGGCAGGGGGAAACCCCACCTTTACTTATGGGCATTCGGGGGTAGGTCCCTATAATCCCTAGACTGGCACTTTTAGTGCCCCGATTTAACCCAAGCTTCCATTCCTGGCAATGTTAAACTTGCCAGACTTATCTAAGTTGATGAATGACCTAGTGAGGCATGACCCCTCATGGCCACTTGTTCCCACTAAATTTCCATCGGACATCCCTAAATTCGAGGGCAAAGTTGGTGAAGATCCTGGGGCTCATGCCACCACATTTAATTTATGGTGCTCTTTGAATTCACCGAATGAAGATTCAGTTAGGTTGAGGTTGTTCCAAAGAACCTTAACAAATACCGTGGAAAAATGGTACATTGAGTTGCCTTCTGTTGCTTTCAGTAGTTTTTGGGACTTGGCTAGTGCATTCCTTAGCCACTTTCATCTTCCGGTCCGATATGATTTTGGAACAGACTTTTTATCTACCTTTAGGAAGATCAAGGCTACTCACATATTGGATCATATCCAAGAGTGGAGGAGGTGAAAGAGCCTTATAAAGCCACTATTCCTCCTGAGTTCTTACTAGAGTGGTTCCTTAAATCCCTGTTACCCTACATATCTAAGGACGTATCCACCTCAGGAGTGACGAATGAAGAATAATCCATTCTCAGGGCCCAGCAGTTGGATTTGATTTATTCACAATCTGGGATCTTGAATGAGATTATCCCTGAGGCACCGAGGCCTACCCATGATGTGGAGAAGCCTAAGCATGGACCCCATGCTGATGGTGTAATTGGGTTTGTAAAGTCTCCCACCATAGAGTCTTTCGCTAAACAACTTCATTAGTTGTCTGTCAAACATTCTATGGAGGAGGAAGCAAAGGTTGCCCCCTCCCCCGAGAGTGAAAATTTTTTTGCACAGACCTCTCAGAAGGGCAATTAGTAGCCCAGTGGGAAGAAAAAGAGAGAAAAGAAAGGAGAGGGAAACCAAAACAAGCAGAAACCCGTGAATAGTGCTAATGGGGGTAAGAAAGAAAAGAAGAAGTTTAAATTCCCGTGTAAGTTGTTCCACGAGGATCACCTCACTCACCTTTTTCCCCTTATGGAACAAGCCCAAAAGCTACTTAAAGCTCAACAACCGGCTGTCCTGAAGGATCCTTTTCCCCAAGGGCAGAACTCTGCTTCAGCTTCTAATGTAGTAGGGGGCACTCCAAATGCCCCTGACCCAAACTATATCAACATGGTTCGATCTTCGACTTTGTTATAGACTAGGAATAAAAATTATGAGAAAGAGACTTCTGAGAAGGGTAAGGCTATAGGTGAAACTTCTAACCCTCTCACAATCGAGAAGCCTGCTGAAACTATGCTGAAGGTACTGAAAGGTGTCTTCAAGAAGACCTTGCATAACCCTAATGCTAGGGCTACTTCAAATTACTTCATGGTTGAAGATCTAGCCCAGACCCCGTGTGCAATGTCAGGTTTAGAGGTGTTATAGAGCTATCCCACCCAGCAGTATGCCCTCTTAACAGCTTTAGGCAGCATGGACTCATCGAGTTTGATGGCGAAATTTCATTTGTCTGATGTTAAAATTTGCCTACCTTACCATGTAGCCTTATCAATAGATGTCATCCATGGTAGAAAGACCATTGGAAGGGAATTTGTTGATGAGGGTGCTTCTATATGCGTTATGTCCTTGTCCTGTTGGAAAGCTCTCGGATCCCCAGAGCTGGTCCCATCAAACACTCTACTTACTGCTTTCGATGAAATCTCATTCCATCTGCATGGTATCCTACCAGCTTTTGAAATTAAGCTAGCAGGGAAAGCGATGTCTATTGAGGTGGAAGTGATTGATGCACCTTTGGACTATAAATTGCTACTGGGAAGAAGTTGGACTTATGCCATGTCCGCTATTGCATCAACTGTCTTTTGGGTAGTGGTTTTTCCACATGAAGGAAATTTGGTTACTGTTGACCAACTTGATTTTACTCGAAAAGGCCGTTTAGACTCTAATGAGTCCACTATGCCATTGGTTGATCAGGTCAAACCTGCTGCACAAAGCTTAGGGGCTGGAATGTACACATCACTGATGGACACATTTGATCTTCCGGCCCTGATTAACTATATTGGTTCTACTAGTGTGGGGAAGTCCATAGCCACGGTTGTTGATAGGGATAATCCTTTGGTTCTCCCTTCTCCCCATGAACTGAAAGTGCTCTTATCGGAAGTGAAAGTGGCTTACCAAGCTATCACTCAAACCATTGTTGATCCCATTCTAGACCCTCTCACAGTTTCAGAGGACCTGGAAGAAGTCTATTTGCCTGTGTCGAAAGAAAACGTTTTGCACTCTACGGATTGTTTAGATATGGTTTTACCTTCTGATGAAGCCATTTTGGAAGCCATGAGTGGATGTGGTAAGATCTGTGAAGATCTTCACCATCAATCCTATTTTCTTCCAGAGCTAAGCAGAATAGAAAATCAAGAGTTTCATATGAGACTGTCAGACGATGTTGATACACCCATGAATCCCTTACCTATGGAAGGAATGTTTGATGAGGGGAATATGGCAAATATTTTCGCTACTATTTCTATCAACATCTCTGTAAATCCTGATGTCATGGAAAACATATATACAGGTGCCAACTACTCTCCTGAGGAGATTGCTATCTATACTGCCTTGTTTAATGAATTCCATGATGTCTTTGCCTGGTCATATGAGGAGATGCCAGGCATTGATCCATCGATTGTTGAACATGAGATTTGAACATATCCTAATGCCAAACTTGTTTGGAAAAATTTAAGACCTGTTAACCCGCGTAAAGCGGTGGCTATGAAGGGTGAAGTCGAAAAACTATTTAAGGCTAGTTTTGTTTATCCCATATCTCTGACAGAATGGGTATTCAACCCTGTTCCTTTTGATAAGAAGAAAGGGACCATACCAGTTTGTACTGACTTTAGATATTTGAATAAAGCTTGTCCTAAGGACAACTATTCCACGCCATTTATAGACCACATTATAGATTCTTGCGTGGGAAGTGAAGTGTTCTCGTTTATGGATGGTTTCTCTAGATACAATCAAATTCAAATAAAACCGGAAGACCAACATAAAACTGCTTTCATTTGTCCTTGGGGTACCTTCGCGTACAAAAAATACCCTTTGGATTGAAAAATGTTGGGGCAACCTTTCAACGGGCTATGAACTTTTCCTTCCATGATATCAAAACCATTGTCGAACCTTACCTTGATGATCTTCCTGCACATTCTCGTAAGAGGATACAACATCCAGATCACTTACGATTGATATTTGAGAGATGCAGATACTATAAGATCCACTCGAATCCCCACAAGTGCGTGTTCTGTGTCGAGTCAGGAAAATTGCTTGGGTTCATTGCCTCTAATAGAGGCATCCAGGTGGATCCATTAAAAGTAGAGGCCATTGTAAATCTGGCTCCTCCTTGTTCTATCAGGCAACTTCAAAGCCTGCAATGAAAGTCTAATTTTCTTCGATGTTTTATTGTTAACTATGACAATATTACCAAGGGTTTCATGCGTCTGCTTAAATAGGATACCCCATTTGTATGGGATGAAACTGCACAACTCGCTTTCAAGGCATTGAAAAAAGCTTTGTTGTCGGCACCTTTACTGCGTCCGCCAGATTACTCTAGGGATTTTATATTGTATCTGGCCGCATCCAAGTTGACCATTGGGGTAGTATTGGTCTAGGAGGACGATAAGATTGTAGAGCATTTCGTTTACTATCTTAGTCGTGCTTTGGCCAGACCTGAAATCAGGTACTCCCATGTTGAGAAATTAGCCTTAGCAGCTGTCTATTTTGTTCAGAGGTTACGTCACTACATTTTACTGAGGACCATAATAGTAGAGGAGGATGTGAATCCCTTTCAATATATTTTGTCTCGATGTATTGTTGGGGGCAAATTCAACAAATGGATAGTCATTATCCAAGAGTTTGACTTGGATTTTTAGTTCGCTAAGTCTAAAAAGTCCTTAGTTTTTGCTGAGCTTATAGTAGAATTTCCTACTGAAGAAAATGTAGTCGTTGAAGATGACTCATTCCCACATGAGCATATATTCTTGATATCCACCTCTGATCCTTGGTATGGGGATATTCTGATATATCTCCAGACTTTGAAGTATCCTGTAGCTTCCTCATTGGAGGAATGACTTAAATTACGCCTTCATGCTAAGAACTACCTCATCATAGGAGATACATTATATCTAAGAGGGGTAGATTCCATTTTGCGTTGATGTCTTACTCATGAGGAAGTGGAGATTGTCCTGAATGATTCCCATAGTGGAGCATGTGGGAGACCATGCCTGCTTCTCCAAACTTGAAATAACACTGCCAACACCACCATCTCTGATGCTTGACCGCTCCACCATATTCAAATCCCCACCAATGGTCCATTTCGTAGTTGGGAGTGAGAAAGCCATCCATTCCCAAACCTGGATCCAAGGGTGCAATTATGCAAAGTCCTCTCCCTTCAAATAAAATTTGCCTCTTTTTCAAATTAATGGTGGCCTGATTATCAATGGCCCACTCTATCCCAAGCAATGTTGAATAAGGGTTAGTCATTTATCAGGGTTAGCAACGGCCCAGAAGATACTACGTGCCGGTTATTTCTGGCCCACGATCTTCAAAGGTTGTGTAGAAGTGGTAAAGCATTGTCATCCTTGTCAGCTTTACACCAAGAAAATGTGGTCACATATTGCTCCATTGTTTCCCTTTGTCTTGGTAGGCCCCTTCATGAAATGGGGGATTTATTATGTGACATGCAACCCAGCCTTGGCTAGGGGGAATAAATATATTATTTTTGCTGTTGACTATTTTACAAAATGGGCAGAGACAATGCCTACTTTTAAAGCCGACGGGGGAAAAGTAGCTTTCTTCGTATTCAATCAGATTATAGCACGGTTTGGTATACCCAAAGTGATTATCACTAACCATGGCAGTCATTTTCAAAATAGCATGATGATGGAACTGACCACTATGCTTGGATTCAGATAAGAACATTCATCTTCGTACTATCTGCAAGCAAACAGTCAGGTTGAGGCTGTAAACAAGACTTTGAAGACCATCCTCAAACGTACAATTGATGTAGCCTGTTCTAAATAGCACGTCATGATATACCCTGCTCTTTGGGCGTACCGAACTAATGTAAAAATTGCTACGGGTTTCTCCCCCTTCCAACTCATTCATGGAGTGGAAGTCATTACCCCGGTTGAATGTGAAATCCCGTCTTTAAAAATAGCTATTCATGTGTTACCTGATACGACAGAGCTTGAAAAACATATGGTACATTTAGAATACCTTGATAAACAACGTAGAGATGCGCTAACTGCTAATCAAGCTCACAATAATAGGGTCAAAAACCAATATGATAAGTTGGTCAAACCTCGGATTTTCTCTAAGGGGGAACTTGTTTTTCTTTGGGACCAAGACAAAGAACCCCCAGGGGCAGGAAAATTCAGGCCCGTGTGGTTGGGGCCTTATGTCATGTCGAAGGTCTTAAATAAGGGTGAATATGAGTTAATTGATTTTGATGGGAACAAGCTGTCTGAGCCTAGAAATGGGATCTACCTGAAAAAGTACTATGCTTAGGCTTAGTGCTTCTTTTTGTATTTTATTATATGTATTTTTATGTACATTAGTTTGTCGGTTTTGTTTTTAATAACATCTACTGGTTGTTGCAGATGCCTTCTAAGAGGTATCTAGGTTTCGTTGATGGCGCCAGTCACCACACCTGTAATCTAGCTTTAGCAACGTGGGTCATTTACTCTCCCTCAGGATAGCTAGTTGCCATAGGAGGCACTTGCTTAGGTCCTGCTTCTATTAATGTTGCTGAATATAGGGCTGTAATTGAGCTTCTATGGGATGCTTTGTCACATGGTATCACCCAGCTAGAAGTCCGCCTGGACTCTCAACTAGTGGTTTCCCAACTCAATCAAGCTTATCAGGTGCGAAACGCTATTCTATTATGTCAGTTCATGCAAGTTAGGTTATTGGAAAGAAATTTTGAATTTATTATATTCAATCACATTCCAAGAAATCAGAATTCATTTACTGATGCATATGCTAATTACATTTTAGATTGGCATCTAACACACCTTTCATAAAAATATATAGCATGTACATAAAAAAAACTTGTAAATAAACTGACAACAATATATATATATGTGAGTATCTGTCTATAGATAGGTCGAGTCTGATCCTCAGATCTAGTCATAACTGTATAATATACAAAAAATATACAAAATGTGGATCGTAGTCCATCAAAATGTCCTAGATCTAAGCAAGACCACCCTGGTCACTTGGACCACGTTGGTCCCCATGGTCTCTTTGTACTATGGCTTCCTCAGCCTCTTCAGCTTCGGTAGGCTCCACAACATCTACATACACAAGAACTCCTCTGGCCACCTGCCTCAAAAGGAATAACCAGACAGGTGGAACTCCAACCACAAACTCCTGCATGATGGTCGGGATATGCTCTATCCGCAAAGTGGGAACTCTCTAGGTAAGCCTGTCCATCTTCCCCTCCAGAACCCTAATAAGCCCCAAGTCTTCGCCTAAGACAGGATGAACAGACATACATGGATGCCCCTTAGGGCGGACCGGTCCAATATTTGCATTTTGACATGTTTATAGGATTAGGAGTTTTATACATATGTATATATCTATAATTTAAAATTCATAAAAATTTTAAAAATTTTGAAAATTAAAAAATTACCTAGCTCTCCCCATGCTCCTCCTGGAGGGAGGACAAGGTCTGGATCACCTCGAAAATCCATTCTGGCATACAGAAACTACTCTAGTGCTGGTAGCTGCCGCTCCCACCAGAAGTAGAATTCATCATCGTACACACTCTGCACTGAGCCTCCTCCTCCTTGATGGAGGAAGATGTCTCCCCATCTCCTCAGCCTAGGCTGATGTGGAGATCGGACTAGTAGGGGTATGGCAGGGCTCAACCCTGGTACTCTCTCTCGAAGAAGGCAACCAATATGATAGAATACCTGAAGTTCTTCCGCCTTCCTCTCTTGCAATCAGAGAGTTGTTTTCTCATAATTGGGACAACTGTTGAACACCAATCATACAAGGCACCCTGCGTATAATCGATTTCCAACCTCATTTGGTTCCGTGTAGCTAGATGTAAATAAGATGATCCTGGAATCCTCACTATGGTGCTGGTTAGTACCTGTAGTGTAAGATTACATATATGTGCAATAGGGATGCAACTCCCTCTCTTCTGGGTACCAGGTGTGCAGTACACATCAATGTAGCTATGGACACTTAAAGGATCACTGCCCCTACCAGTGACCTCTAAGTTGACCGGTGCTCCTCGTCGTGACAGGTCGGCAATAAAATATATGTCCTCGGAAGTAATTTCCAAAGTTTCACCCTGTAGGTCAAACATCGCTAAATCATGGTCCCAGTAGTTTATCATGAACTCCAACAAACAGACATTGGCCTGCATTGGTGATGTGCAAAATAATTTTAATAACCCACTCGTTCATAAAGCATGTACAGTGGGTGCACTTTGGAGCACTTCCTGGTCCATATCCTCATGCTCCCATTCCCTCCATTCCAACACCATATTCACACCTAGCAAAACAATCATTATGAATCATCAATATCATATAAAATTTCAAAATTTTTGCCTCAATTTAGCTTTTTATCATTCACACAGTACACATGACTGTCTAGTTAGACATGTCGCGTATTGTATGGGACTGTCACTAAGGGAAACCCACATACAGAATGCGTGTACGCGAGTTTCAACATAGTGAACCCACATACACAACGTGACATGCTTTAGGATGCTTAAACATATGAAATTGGGACTCAAATTTGAAAATTGTTAGGATCAAATTGAAGAGCTCGGGGTGTATTCTTACCTACAACTTGTAGAATCGGATTTTTTCCACTGGATTATCCACACCAATCGAATGAAGGTAGAGGTAAAAAATTTCTTCTTATGGCTAAAAATCAAAATGGTGAGTTTTGTTTTAATTTTTGAACTATTTATAGAAATTATATTTCTAAAAGTGGGTTTTTTCCTATAGTTCGAAATGTATTTAACTAATACCATATCTCTTTTTGCCTTGTAACAGGTTTTTCATCATTACAAAGTGTTTTTTTCTCCTATGGGGTGGTTTTTGACATTTCCAATGCATTTTTGCATCTATACTTAATCCACGTTAAACTTAGCAATTAACATTTTTCCACGGACTATGGTATTTTAAACCATTAGTTCCCTGTTTTTACCATTGTTCTTCCATGGATAGTCAACACATATTTCATTAAATTTGGAAACATTTTATTCCAAGGATGTCACCAAAATTGAGGGTTTTAGTTATTTTCGAATTCTAGATCCACTATTTAATTCCAAAATTAATGGAATATGTGTTAAATTTAGGATCTTCCTTTCATGAGTATCCTCATTTGAAACCTATGTTGTCTTTTGATACTCATGCTGTAGTTGTTTTAGGTATAGGGGTATCCTCTTAGCTATTTTTCACACCAAATAGACCCTCTTTTGGGTCTCTTTTTACAAGCTATCCCTTTATAGGACTCCCCGCCCTCATGGAGTTTCTTTAGGCCCAGGTCCGACTCCTTAAAAATAGACTTGACTGTCGAGTTAACTTGTCCATTCAAGCTCGTTAAGAATATGTGAATGGGCATCCGCATTGGTGGTAGGTTATCTCTTTCTCGGACCATGCGGAATAATACGAGAAAGGATCCCTCTCTTTTCTATTTGAATTGAGAATAGTATTCTCAGGCATAGGTTTATCACTTTTCCAGACCTGAGGAACTAAATTTACGAAAAAGGAACTCCCAGTATGAGCTTAGTTTTCTCTTTTTCGTGCTCTGGACCTAAACATGAAAAATATTCTAAGTGTACTTTGTGTCTTTGTCATGCTCGTTAAACACTAAAGAACAAAGCAACGATTTTATTGTTGTAAGCCCCATTTCTCGTACTCAAATGGATCTTTCTGAGTGATCTTGATTTTCTTCACACTCGTAAAACTTAAGCTATTTATGCTGTTCTGGAAGGAGCATTGGGTAGGTGGTAATTTAACCTTTTTTAGACCTCCCTGACTAAGTATGAAAAATGTTCACCTTTTCTTCTACGGAAGCTAAGAGAGTTATTCTGTGGTATGTTTTATACTTTTCTGGCCTCAGGAGACTAAATTGGATGAAAAAGGACCCCCCTGGAGTCTTCTTTGGAGTTTTCGAACTCTCTAAATGTGAAAACACCAGCTGAGCATGTACTAGTTCGAGCTCGTTAAATCCATGAATCAGTGACACTATCAAGCATTATTTTCTCTTCTCTTCAAGCTTGTTAAAAAATGAAGAGAGATCAAAGTTGAATTTCCTGGACTCGTTAAAATTTAACAGGGAAGGTAAGGAAGAAGTTTTCTCTTGTTTTTAGTTAGTGGCAGCATGCCATCCTTGAACATAGCACTCTCGATATTTTTCGATACCCATGTCTCAGTGTTCACTTTCAGGTCAGCTATTAATTCACGTTTATTACTCCTCCTCTTGTCCGTTATACCTGGGTAATCTGATCATGTCTCCTACATGACATATAAGTCTAGTTGTTATATCTATAAAGTTAAAAGTTTCCTTGGGTCATCTTTGTGTCATGCTCAGTGTTCAAGGACTTAACTCAATGTCTAATTTCTATCCTGATCCCATCATTGTTATATATGTTATCTCTTGTGTCTCCCTTCCTTTGCCCAATTCCTAGTGACTCTCATGATCCGTTGGAGGATCTATTGACTTCCTTATCACAGTATGGTTCTGCTTCAGTACTTCCTGATGATGAAGACCTAGAGTTTTGACGATAGTACCTCATGATTCACTTCTATCATTGGTGAATTCCTTTGCTTTAGTTGTCAATTATCACCTATTGATTGACAAACTGTTGAATCTGTTCCATGTTTGACTTCAACCTACATTTATTCACATGGCTTGGATTGTACTAGTTCTTTGGGATTGCTTACGAAGACCTTAGTTCCTCATCTATGGACTAAGTTGCGCAAGATTATGTTCCATTTATGTCCACAACTTCCAGATCTTTGAAGAATCATCATTATTGTATATAGTTGCTTTGATCCACCTTTGTAATATACATGGTCTTGTACTTGTATCATATGATGTACTCAAATATTGTAAAGGAGCTAGTGTTCTAGTATATTGAACATAGTGTCCTCAGATATGACTTTGTATATGACATTATTATGTATTTGTTTTAGGTACTCCCTATGCTCCATTCGATTTCTGAGTTCTCCAAAGATAAAGATTATAATGTATTTAGGCCATCGCTTCCCTCTGACCTCACACATTAGGGGGCATCCGTTATCAACCCAAATGGCACATCTCCGTCTGAGTGCTGACATTTCCTATGTTGGCGTACAAAAGGACATTTATAGATTGAAGCTTGCCTAAAACACTATAGATGGGCATGTTATAAAATACATTCACTATCCATCCAACTTTCCATTTTTACCTTTTCATATGTCAATTGCTGTATGCGACTTTGCCTATAAGCAACCTGCGTACATACGCGACTTTTCCTATAGAATGTCGCGTATTGTACACGAGTATTTGTCATTGCAACCCGCATATAGATCTAGACGCGTGTTTCCATTATAGAAACTCGCATGTCATACGCGGGATGCCAGTATCAATACTCGCGTACACATTCCTTTTACATTAAAAATAATAAATCGTGATTAATTGAGATTTTTTAAGACCTAAACAATAACTATCTTAACTGTCTCAACCTCCTCAACCTTCGAAACTACCTTATTTCACTAAGTACAAATACTGGCCTTAGGGAGGGCATTAAGGAATCATACTTAGAGGGCAAAGTTATGCTGGTGGTATCTATTCAGAAGTCTTTGGAGCAGCAGAACTTAGAATCCTTTGGTTGTAGAGGATTCCTTGTTTCAGTCGTTGGGTCGTAACCTTAACTCATTCACTATTGTTAATAAAGAGAATCCTTATTCCAAATGTGTGTTGAATATATTTCATGTATCATGGTTTGATGAATATTTATGATTAAGCACTCTATATACTGTTTATCTAACTTGTCATATATACATGTATAAGTTTGCACTTGGAGGATTTGTTATTTGCAGGTGAAGGAGAAACATCCCTGAAAGCTTTGGAGGAGAAGCAAAGTGGGAGAAGACAAAGCTTGGATCAACTGTGATAAATCAGGTGAGTCTATCCTATCTTCTTATTTCCTTTCTGTACTTTAAAGCTGATTGTCTGCAAGTTTTAAGAGTACATTGGTAACCCCAGACCTTTGGTTATAAGGTGTTTATTCCTGAACAACAGTAATTAACCACTTCCAACATTCTCCCCCTTAATTACTTCACCAAAAAAAATATTTGTAACACTATCTTTCTGTTAAAACTTACAAACTCCAATGTTTTTCCTATGAATCTCAAACAACTCTTTTCCCAGAGGTTTTGTAAATAGATCTGCAAATTGGTTTTCTGATCTGCAAAATTCCATACTGATTTTGTTATTGTTTATCAGTTCTCGGATAAAATGATACATTGTATCAATATGCTTACTTCTTTTATGAAAGATGTGATTTCTAGATAGTGCAATAGCTGATTTATTGTCACAAAAAAATTGAGTTGGTTCATTTTGTTCATTTTGTAACTCAGAAAGAGTTCTTCTCATCCATATAGTTTGACATGCAGCTGCTGTTGCTGCAACATACTCTTCCTTAGCAGAGGATAGTGTCACTATGGGTTGCTTCTTTGACACCCATACTACTGATCCCGATCCAAAACTGAACACATGCAGATGTGGTCTTTCTAACATCTATAGAACCTGCAAAATCACTACCAGTATATCCAATCAACTTAAAATTTTAATAAGATGTATACTGGATACCAAAATTTGTTGTTTCGACAATATATCTTAGAATCCTTTTTCTAGCTTGCCAGTGGGCATTCTTTAACAATTCCATAAATCTTGAAATGAAACTTACTACAAACATTATATCAGGTCTGTTGCATTTAAGTACATGAGACTTCCTACCAGTCTCTTATATAACGTTTGATCAACCGTTAACCCATCATCCTCCTTACTGATTTTTGTGCCAGTTGCAATTGGAGTTACAGCTGGCTTACAATTCATCATTCTAAATATTTTCAATACATCATTTGGATACTTAGATTGATTAATAAAAATACCATTTTCAGATTATGTTACTTCAATACCAATGAAATATTTCATCGTTCCTAAATCAATCATCTCAAATTCTATTTTCGTGGCTTTCTTGAACTCATCTACTAAAAGATTTCCAGTGAATATCAAATCATCCACATATAAGCAAACAATCAGTATTTTACCTTCTTAGTTTACCTTTGTATACAATGTTGGTTACTTGGACTTCTGTCAAATCCTTCACTATTTAAGTATTCATCAATCCCGATGTATCATACTCGCGGTGCTTGCTTCGATCCATAGAATGATTTCTTTAATTTGTATACCTTTTCTTCTTGTCCATCAATTTATTATCCAGGAGGTTGTCTCGCATAAATTTCTTCTTCTAAAGATCCATTTAAAAATGTAGACATTACATCCATTTGATGTACATACCATTTATTATGAGCAGCAATAGCTAATACCATCCTTACGATATCAAGTCTGGCCACTAGCGAAAAGGTCTCATTATAATCAATACCAGGTTGTTTCCTAAACCATTGAGCTACAAGTCTTTCTTTGTATTTTTTAACATCAGCATCGACATTTAACTTAGTATTATAAATCCATTTGACACCAATACAATTTTTATTATCAAGAAAATGTACAAGATCCCAAGTATTATTTATTTCTATGACATCAATTTCTTCATCCATTGCTTTTATCCAAACACCCTTTCTAACAGCCTCATCAAAATCTATTGGATCACATGCTAAAAATGAAAAATTTGAAACTTGATCTACTTATTCATTTTGTTCATACAGTTTTCTTAAACTTCTAGTCTTATGACCTCTGACTCTGTTTCTTAGTGAAGCTAATGTAGGATTTGATTCATTACTTACCTCGGATCTTGTTCCTTTTCGTCCACAATATTTGATGGTTCACCATGTTCATGAGTTTTGGGCATTCTGACAGGTGTTCTTACTGCTGGTGTATGTGTAGTTAATTGATGCCCATGTATGTCCTATTCACCTTCTTCATCTTTTGTGTGTGGCGCAACAGTGTCATCTACAATCAAATTAACAATGTTCTCATCCCATGCTTCTTCTTCCTTAAACACCACATCTCTGTTGATGACATACTTATTGGTGATGGGATTATAGAGTATGTATGCTTTATATTCTTCACTATATCCAACAAAAATACATTTCTGACTTTTGTCATCTATCTTTCTCCTTTTCTCTTAAGGTACATGTGCATAAGCTACACAACAAAAAATTCTTAAATGAGATATGCTGCTACACTTATCACTCCATACTTGATGGGGAACTCGATCTTTCACATTTTTTTGTTGGACTTATGTTCAGAATGTATACTAAACAAGTAACAACATCTCCCCAATATTCATTTGGAAGACATTTCTCCTTTATCATACTTCGATCCATGTTCATAATGGTTCGATTCTTTCTTTTTGCTACTCTGTTTTGTCGTGGAGTGTAGCGACTAGTAAATTTTCTTTTAATTCTATAATATTGAGAAAATTCCATAAATTAATTTGACATATACTCACCCCCTCTATATTATCTCAAGATTTTAATAAATATGTCACTCTCATTTTCAACCATAGCTTTACAAATTTTAAACAGATCAAAAGATTGAGATTTATGTTTCAACAAACACACCCAAGTTTTTCGACTAAAATTATTAATGAAAGTCATAAAATAAACATTATCAGTCAAAGAAGATGTTTGCATCAGTTCACACAAATATGTGTGTACCATCTCTAATGATGCCTTTGCTTTGTATGAGACTCCATAAATAAATGTCTCTCTATGATGCTGTCCCAATATGCAACTCTCACATGAGGTTGTTGGCTGCTCAATATTGGGCAACCCTTTTACCATCTACTTCTTCTGTAGAAAATCTAAAACACCAAAATGTAAATTTCCATACCTCAAATGCCATAACAACGATTGAACTAAACTCTTAGTTTTATCAGCATTCAAAGATTTAGTCAAATCATTCATCATAATCAGTGGAAACATTATATTATTTGTCATCTCTACTCTGGCTATCGACTTTTTACTTGGATATTTATCATAAATAGTGCATATCTTGTTTTTAAAGAACACTCTATATTATTTCTCCAACAATTGTCCAACACTTAATAAATTACACATTAAACCATGAACATAAAAAACATCATGAATATTTCTTCTTTCACCATTCTTCGCATATACAACTATCACACATTTACCATTAACTTTTACCTTATTGTCATTACATAACTTCACTTCAGACTGAATGCTTGTATCTAGACTTGAGAATAATTCCTTGTTTCTAGTCATGTGGTTGCTGAATGCACTATCCAATAACCATATATCTTTTGAACTTTCCTGGGTGTCATTACAAGTAAAAAACATAGGATTCTCTTCATTTTCAGTCTCCTTTGTAATGTGTGTAGAGAACTTACTAGCATCTACTTGCTTCTTCCAACACTTGTTAGAAAAATGCCCAAATTTCTCACAATAGAAACATTAAACTTTAGATCTGTCATACTTTTGATTTCTTGGCTGCCATGCTTTGTTGCTACTTGCCTTTATTCTAGGAGTATTATGTTGTAACTTCTCTTCATATTCTGAATCATTTCTATTGTCACTATGATTAGCATTTCGACCTCCTATTTCTCTGCTACTAGCTCTTCCTCTGCCTCTACCTTTAGTAACATGTAAATGAGATTTAAAAGAATTTTCTAATGGAGTATCATCATACATGTTCATTATTGATTCATGAGCAAGCAAAGAACTAGTCAGCTCATCAATGTGCATTTGACTAATATTTTTAAACTCTTCAATTGGAACAACCACTGCTTCAAAATTCTTTGGAAAACATCTCAACAATTTTTCAATCACACGTTGATTTGAGAGGTCTTCACCATATTTTCATAGCTTGTTTACAACATTCATAATTTGTGTCATAAAAATATCAACAGTATCACTGTCCTTCATCCTCATATTTTCAAAGTCCCTTCTCAAGTTCTGCAACGTAACATTCTTCACCTTGGTCACACCTTGATAGCAGGTTTTGAGAATGTCCCAAGCTTTCTTTGAAGACTCAGTACTTGATATCTTTGGGAAAATGGATTCACTGAGGCCTTGTTGAATAAGTCCAAGAGATTTATTACCCTTCTTCCTATTTTCTTTCAACATAACAGTCTCATCATTTGACAGAGGCAATTCAATAGCTTGATCAGCTTGTTATGGATACCCAATCGTAACAAACTCCCAAAGATCCTAAGCACACATGATAGTTCTCATATTAATAAACCATGTATAATAATTTCTTTCAATCAACACAGGAATTTGTGGCTGTACTACATTGCTGTTAGTAGCCATTCAAATAAAATTGCAAAATAAAATGAGCAAGAAAACTCAACCTCATTCTGATACCACTATGGGGAAGGCAGGGGAGTGTCGCTCTTTGATTCAACAACACTGTAAAGTTCACTTACAACTCAAATTAACACTTACATCACTGCAATATCTGGTTGTTACATATGATTGTCACAGTTGACAGAACTCACAAAACTCAAATCAACACCTACAGGACCATTACAACTTGCTGTTATAGCTGACAGTCATCTACAGAACAATAACAACTGAGTTGCAGCTGAATTTTTGACAACTTTCTTATAAGTCCTGCATTCATAAAATTAATACTAATACTCTATTATAACAATAAAATACATTTACACATTCATACACAAAATATGTTATGATTTCTCATCAAACTAACTTCCAAAATAAATATGAGTTTTCAAACTCAAAACAGAGTAAAAATAAAATACATAGTAAAATATGAGTTTCAACTTTGCGTTAATCTCTTCATATATTTCTCTGTCTGTGTGTGTATAATCATAATTACAATGCAATTATTTATACTATTTCTAGTTAAGTCGGTCATTAACTGCTACTTGACCTTTCACAATACAAAACATAATTCTTTGTTTACAATTTTGCAGTCTGAAAAAATTAAAAACTACGAATCCTCTTCAGAATTTAGATGTGCTTTGCTAGCTCAATCAAAATGAATTTTCATAATTTTAATAATCTGATATCTGTCAGACGGTGTGACATTGAGGCATTGTGGTGGCTCTTCTGAATTCTAGAAGCTATAATTCTGGGCAGTGATGCCTTTTCAAACCTCCAGTGGTTAGCGATCTAAACGGTATTTCCTCTTCAGCGTTTCAGCAAGAAATCGATCTAGGCGGTGGAGTAATCAACCACTTCCAATAACTGCGCATACAAGACATGTGTGCTGTCCTTAATGAGAGTATGGCTAAGAGTTCTTATCCGTAATGTGTCAAGGGTAGTTGCAATGAAAAACTACAAATCCATGTGGACATAATTGGGGTTGTATGGCAAGCCATCAATCATTTTGTTCTTGTAATCATTTTAAAAAAGATTTTGTTCGATGTATAAATGCATTGTACATAATTACAACCTATTCACTAATTTTCACTAGGAAACACACTATAAGTTAGCACAATGTCGAATTGTTTAACCCTTTCCTTCAAGTATCGTGAACGTTGAGCTTGTTAATTAGATTTGTTGTTGTGTATTATTCTTGTTTATTTATTTATTGTTAGTACTAGAAGTAAATGAGTGAATTGGTATCAACACGACCGAGAAGAAGTGGTCACCCCCAATCTTCTTGTCCACATTTTCTAAAGGTGAAATAGGATATGCCCCTTTCTGTTTGTTTATTACCTCTAATAACAATAGGCACAAGAACAACCAAAATCAAATATAGAATTACCTTCTGACCTCAACGGTTTATAACCCATCCCAAGAATATTTTGGAAAAGGATTATGGATTCCCTTTCTTGTGGTTGTCATTTAAGTAACACATTTGATCTGATCTCATAAGCATTTGTTGTTCATCGTTCACTGCACTCATTCCCTATTATTTATTTTCTTTTATGGTTTGTTATTCCAGAACTGGTATTTCCAAACATAACTATAATGGTTTGGGTTTGCATTTGATTTTATTTTGAGATCCATCTCCCTCGAAACCACTACTAATTTACTAGTGCTTGCTACCATTTATGTCCCTCCAGTGGGATGCCAAACATCTTCATTGAAGCACTAGTTTTTGGGATAAGTTCCCTTACTTTTGTTAAAGTATGTCTAAAAACTATTATTGTTCAATCATTTTGGAGGTTGCAATCCTTGCCTCCTGGATCTGTTCTCCACGATGGATGTTTCCCTCATTTAAATTGGCACAAATTCATCCTCTAAGGTGGCATAGAGTGAATAAAAATCCATTCCAGGGTAGATTCTTTAATCCAAAATGCAACAGTTTCATCCCACATCCAACGAACATGTGCTAGGCATCCAAAGTTGTTGCAATTTTATCATTCAAAACTTGTCATTTCGGTTGAGACTAATGGTATTATCCCCACACTGAGGTATGATGCCAAACAATGCATCATATGTGTTGGACTCGCATGTTAGAACAAAACCCATAGGTGTTAATCTCCACCACAATTGCCATAGTTAATATCTTAGGAGGAAATTAGTCCATGTCACAAAACTCATGGGGAGTATTGAACCCAATTTCCAACAATCTCCCCCAAACGTTAGACGGGTGAGTTTTGAACCCTTGACGTCTGCCTCTGGTACAATTTGTTGGAATAAAACCCATAGGTGTTAATCTCTACCACAATCGCTAGAGTTAGGATCTCAGGAGGTGATTAGTACATGTCATGAAACACATTGGGAGAACTGAACCCAATGTTGAACAATAAGGCATGCTATCTGGTTCCTATATGTGCCCTTTTTAGAATCAATGAGGGTTCCACTTATGTAGGAAGGTTGTCTTGTTGAAGAACATCACTAGGCCTACTTGGTATTATTGAAATATAATGTAACAGGATTGGTTGAAATTATTTGATTTAAACATGATTGTGGGATTGCACTAAATTAGGATCCATTGATTCCACTTCCTTGGGAAGGCATGATGGAGATGGATGTTTTCATCTTTGTTGTTGCTCACTCCTAGTTTTTTGAGAATCTGATTTCCATTTCAAGCCACAGTATAGGGCCATGTTCATAACTCAGAGCTACTGCATATTTACTAAATCAAACAAATATACTAGAGAATCATTTCCATATTTATATAAAAGTGAGGATCAATCGATTTAATTAGCTAGAAAAATGACCTTGTTATTTATAGTCTTTCGAGTCTTTGTTATTGCTCACTCCCAGTTGTCAAAACTTGATATTGGACCTAGCATACCGAAAATGGATTTGGTTGAAGAGAGAGCTATATTTTGACCTCCTCATGAACCTGTTAACAAGAAACTGCTACCGTCACAGGAATTCGAGAGTCCCATATTCTAGTATGAAAAATGATTTCACTTGTAGGTTAAAAATATTGCTTGCTCTAGGATCAAAATAACAAACAAAATATACCCAATTTCCCCATTAATTCCTACATATTTTTTTTCTATCACCTTCAAGGAATAATGGCCCATACTATGCAACCAAAATCAAATCAAGTAAAAAATGATAGGATGTTCTCCATGTGAATTATATGTTCGACGAATCTACTACACTAGCTAAATTCTAGTCCTTCCCCTAATCAGGACTATTCCGCGTCAAAGCTCAACTTGTGTATTTTCCAAAACATCTTTGCTGGAATTTATAGTTTTGAATTTGATATATTTGACTATGGTTATGGCTCGCAAGTCGAAGAATTTGATTGAGTGGAAGGTTGGAATCTATCATATTTTGGCTTTAAACTACAACAAATTGGGTGGTTTTACTCTTTAAAAATGTATATAACACCATAACAAAGCATTAAGGTTTGTAGTGGCGAGTAGCTATGGAAAGAGAAATACAACACCCTCATCATGAAAATTGTGTAGCTCACCAATCCCATACTAGTTGCATTAACTTTCTCTTCAAATCCCCATTCTTTTGGCTCTTCCTTGCAACTCATATCTTAGCCACTGATAACTCTACTCTTCTGTACACTCATAGGTTTAGGGTACACACATAAGACCTTTTTTTATATATGTATGTGTATGGACAGATTTACATAGTTGATATATATCTCACTCATCCAAAAACATTTAGGTATACAAAATTACAAAGCATATCTACATCACATGATGATTAAAAGCTAGCATAGATGAATCAAAGCGTTTAAAGAGAACTTTATGGCAAATTTTTAAACCTCACTCTGATACAATGTGCAACGACCCTCCAAGGGGTCTGGAAAAATACTAACAGTAATATGCATGAATATCATAAAATCTAGGTCAAATTAGACTAAGAACCCTAATTTTTTATATATAAGATCGTAATACAGGAAAGTCGTATATATACATATACTCTATCTGAGAGGTGCTTGTTACAACTATAAACAATTAGAACATACTTTAACTTACAATCATTTAAACCAAATGAATTTCACTTAGATAACTGCAATAAAATAAACAACATAATTTATAACCATAGATATGACCTATAAAATTGACGACATTTTCTAGTGCTGCAGAAGGTTGTTCTTGTTACCAAAATCCTCACCGCAAGATCCAATCAACTCATTAATATCTACTAGTTCTTAAATACTTATTATCTACTAAAATCTTCGTTGCATGCTCTGGATGGATTTCCAATCATAGTGAACCCACCGGTTTCCTCCCTTCCATTTCTTGATGGGTACTCCCCTTTCCCTATGACCCCTAAGCTTGAAGGGGCTGACAATACATGGATAGAAACATAAATATAATGCCGGGATTCTATAGGGAGGCTCTCAACCCCACTCACATTGTATTAAACCACACTTTTTCACAATCACCTCAGAGACACCTATTAAGATTTCAAATGCTAGACTAGATATCATTAGTGTTCAATCCAAATTCACAATAGTAGCATATGTAGAATCACTGAAAGAAACACAATCACAAGATAGACACAATATTTATCGTAAGAAACCCTCAAGGGGAAGAAAACCCAACAAAACTTCCTTTGTATAATATGTATACGATATAACCCCAAAATAGGTATTATCCTCCTTGTTGTTCTCTCTCTCTCTCTCTCTCTCTCTCTCTCATATGCATTACACAAGTGAGTGAGTCTATGTTCAAATAAGGAGCACAACTTTTCTATTTATGCACATTGAGCCAACTAACTTTTACCCTAAACAAGTTGGGCCCACTAAGATGTCTGGGCCGACTTCACCTAGGAAGACTCAAAAAAATATTTTATATTATTCATTAGGGTACTAATGACCCGACTTACAATGGAGGCTTTTCCTCATGACTGTTATGGAGAGAAATTCCTATGGCTTGGGGTACCACAACAGACAGCTTGACTCCAAAAATCAATCCTTTCCAATATGCAATAGAAATAAAATATCTAACACTAAAGGATCAAACCTCCTACCTTATTCCGGATGGTTGAAGTAGATCCCCGTTGAGCTTTCCAACTTCAGCTTGAACTGATAAATCACTTCCTCAGCAACAAGTAAAAAAGACAAGCATACTATATATATTGGTGTTAGATCTATTCTAGCATATATAATCAACAATGTATAAGCATTTGAAATCATCCATGGATAAAAATATTCATTCAAACATATATTATTGGACATGAAAAGATATTTCTATTAACATAAAATCAGATATTACAATGGATACAACCTCTGTAGGCGCGTCTGTGAATCGGAGAAACTGAATCCCCCACTTGGATCTCCACCACCTCAATCCTCCATCTCTCGATAGCAAGCTTACAAGCAAAAGGCAAGCTTGGGAAGAACACAAAAGTGCTCCAAGGGACAAAGGGATGTAGACTCAAGTACAAGTTCCGGCAACAATGGACTATAGTTTCTTTGCTCTCAATTCTCTCATATGTATTCAATGTATCCAAGAGTTCCTTATATAGATTTTCAAAGGGGTAATGAAAGGTCGAATCCGAGCGATCTCAAGGCATATGGAAGGCCAGGAGTCAAGTGAGTCAAATCCATGTCAAGGAGAACTACAAAAGGATTTGGATTTTTCACACATTCCGATGTACACAGTTTTAGTGGTCAAACCCGCGTATATACGCAATTAGGGGTTTAAAAGTTGCTTATATGAATTTTCACATGTTTTTAGGGATGGTGTAGGAAACATCAAAGGACAAAAAATGGTCCAAGGGGTATAAGGAGTCTGCAGAGGGACAGGGGAAGGCCATACAAGTGTGATTCACCTGGAGTGGTAAAATCAACTATAACACATGCCCCTTAATGTGTGAGGTCAGAGGGGTCATACGATGGCCGAAATACATTATAAGTCCATCTTAGAAGTGGAGTGATAAAGGATCCCAAATGGAAGACCAACCACCCAATTAGCATACCACAATGATAAAAGTCTACACATAACTGCAACTACATATAGAAGTCCTAGATACATAAGAGTACAATGGCCATGGATAGGCATGATACAAAATATCACATAAGTGGTCATCGCCACATACAATATACATAGATCAGCATCTCCATGATGAAGATATACAAAAGATCATGATCTCCATAATGGCTGAAGATATATAATGGATCAAGATCTCCATAATAGTTGGAAATGTCTGACATATACTGAAATCAAGTCACGATAGCTGAAATCTCATGAACACTGGAACGATCAAGGAGGTAGCACACAAGATATGCCACCAATATGGAAAGTCTTCTACACAACCCGCAACGAGTACATTTCCTACTATGTGAATAGAGGTGTCGAGGTCGAACATAGTAGTCCATCGTCTAATTACGGGTCATTGATGTATACCGTTAACAGACGCGAGATCACCCGCCGATAATGAAAATGGGAATCAAGGTACTAGAGTGCAAACTAACAAGTGTGAATAGATGTGTTGAGGTCAAACACTTGAGTGGATCCATTGATCAGGGGACATTGATGTATTCCCAAAACTGTCGATGGCGAGAGAACCTGCCACTAATGACTACAAGTCTCAAGGAACTCAAAATGACTCTATATTCCAATCCTAGAATAAATGATCTAAATTCGATGGGATGAAATATGTTGGAAGGAGGAAATTAAGGCATCCCCCATCATCCAACACGAGGTACTTAGCAAAGCTGTATAATGTGGAAGGACTCGATCATAAGGTGCACAAACCAGTAACTATACCGGGAATGGCTGACATGCAAAATCAAGATAACTGAGGAATGGCCGAATCAGGTTTCAACTTCCTTCGAACAAGAGCATAATGGAAAATGGTGACTAAATAAAGGCAGCATAGACTTGATATAAAAAACTAGGACATCTTTGTGACACAGGAGGAATCGACAGAGGCTCCATGGGGACTGGAAGCTTAACTAGTCAGTGGAGATAAACTCAGATAAATGAGTACAGCTCCTAAAGTCAAACTATAAACCCAACCAGCGGATGTGATATACAGTGCTCTATTTGAAGGCGACATGACTCGACAGTTGCCAAAAGATAACATCTTTCCTTGTCCAGCTTTTTGTTTTTTTTATTTTTTTTGGACTTTTTCAAATATTTAAAAAGATTGAAAAAGAATAAAACTACTTTATAGTTACATACTAGGAGGAGACGAGTGTCATAGGGGAAAACAAACTAGTTCCAAGCAGTGGAACATACCTATTCTCAATGCAAGGATACATGTGTAGGATAGCGACACTCGGGGGAAAATCCCCTCTTGGTAAAAATAGGGAATCAAGCTATAAAGGATATATAAAATGGCTCTACATGGCTAGACATGAGACAAGCTTATGCTATATGGATGAAACTCATTGTCAAGGAAGCCGACGTAAGGCTCAATAAGGCATGCAATGCTCATGATAATGCAATTACAACTTGACATAAGGGATTCCTAAGGGAAATAGGCCAGCAAAATATCAAGAGGAGTATGAGGCTCTTGCGAAATGTCATGGCAATACTATACAACAGACTCCCACACCCTAAGGGATAAAATGTTAGCATGGGCACCAAATGCAAATAAGGCGCTAACTAGGGTACCCATGTAAGGTCAAGCTCTACCACTCATATCATGCCACTTCTAAAACAACAAGAAGGTTTCGTGACATAACAAAGTGGGTTCGTACCTAAGGCTATAATGAAACGGTCATAACGTCATGCAAAATGCAAATGGTGATGATACCTAACCTATATTCCAGTTTAGACATGATACCTAAAATTGGCATGAACAAGTCAATCCAACGGCTGGAACGACACTAAAAAAGGTCTCCTACATCATAAATTAGTCCAAAAACGGTCCAAAAGGATTAGAAATGGTCCAAACTATAGGAAAGGGGGTAAAAATTTTCAAAATTTTGAAAAATTTCTATAAATAGTAAAAAATTCAAAACATTATAAAACATTTGAAATTTTCACCCATTTGAGCTCATAATTTCAATAGCGAATTCCAAGAGATCTAGCCGGTGCAATCCACTACCATTTTCTCTAGGTACTTACCCATGCTCTATTCTTCCATTTAGACGCAATTTTTGTCAAATTCCATGGAGATTTTGGATTTCTAGGCCATTCCAAAATAGGCACTACAACCCATGTGAAAATCGAGGGTTTTTTCGCGTATAGGGCTGGATATACATGGAAAATTCCCTCATAGTCGCGTACATACACGATTGTTTAGAAAACAGTCGCATATGTGGCCGCGCTTAAGGTTTTTCAAGTGTTCTAATGGGAAAAACTAAATTTTTTTGTGCAGGATGGTCCTAGAATGGAGAGAACGTGAACATGGTGATGTAGAAGAGGCAGTAAGGGCCGATCTAATGGATAAAAAAGCACTACATGCATGTGGGCTCTACAAATTTTGGTGTCTTGGTGGCTTAAGGGCCAAACCAAGACTATTGCAAATGCTGGTGGACTACTGGGATCTAGAATTAGAGTCATTCTAGACAGATGGGATGTCCCTCACCATAGAGGTGGAGGACATATACTTTATTACTGGACTTTCTTGACGGGGGGATGTAGTGAACCTACGTTCTCACAAGCCCGGAGGTGGCCTGAATATAGATGAGTACATTGCGGTGTACTACTATCCAGACACAGAGAAGGTGGGGAGTCAAATCCCAACTAAATCCATACAGGTGCTAGCCCTAAAGGCCATCCTACTAACACTGGGTAGGATAGCAAGCTTGGATTCACTCCACCAGGCCTCATGGCCTCTGATGTTCTATGCAATGGAGTGCATGAGACCCACGGTTTATGACTGGAGCACTGCACTACTGGGCAACATGAAACATCAGTTCAGTGAGTGTAAGATGGGGAGAGTGTGAAACTTCAATTTCAGCAGCATACTGAGCACGTTTTTCTTTGAGCGTGTTCTAGGATTGAGCCCTAGAGTTGACGTTCCTCTACACGGGGTTCAAGATCTATCCCAACAGCGTTGGACGGATGCGATGCATAGACTGGGGGGAGGTAGGGCATCCAACCCCTATCCAGCTGATTTCTTTCCATGGTGGCGATGACAGATAGTTTCCATCAATGACTACCCCTACGCGGGGATAGATTTATAGGGGGACCCAGACATGCCGCTCCCACTAGGATCAGCATACAGTGACATAGGTAATGAATCTCGACCCTCTCTTTAAATTTTTGAGTTATTTATTTTTTTTGTGTTTTTTGATTATATGGAATCAAAAGACATGTTTTTTGGTGACAATACATAGTGACATCTACCATATGCATGCATATGTGGGACCACGGTGTCCTGAAGGCTTCCCTCGTCACAGACGGAGGGGAAGAGGAGACAATATCATGGGTGTGGATGCGGAGCGGGCACTCTAGAGAATTCATACCAACTTTGTGAGGCTGACACACAGAGTTCCCATGGCACAAGTTGAGGACTTTCCTGAGGCCATGCAGCGCCAGGTGGTGGGTGTACCACGAGCATGGGTGTGATTATTTCGACGGCTAGCTAGAGCTGTAGTGACATTCCATGATCACAACCCCCCTCCTCTTCCACAGGCTTAGATACTTGGGAGTGATACATTTTGTATTACCATGTATTAAATTTTGGTGGCTTAAGAGCCCCATTTTTGTATTATGACACTATGTATTACCACATTTTGGATGTATATAAAAACTTTTATGATGATCGGTTTATTTATTTATATGTGTAAAAATTTGTGTTTGTGATGAGTTTATTGTGTATGAAACAAATTTCAATCTAACACGTAGTTAGCATATGAGTCGGTAACTTGATTATTAATTCTTGGAATATGTATGTATGTTATATTGTCAATTTGTCATTCTAATAATTTCACACATAATAATCTTATTAATAACGTCAGATCTATAACACAGTACAAACCATTAAGTTGTGACACTACTAACTCCAAATCAAGACGTACCTCAAGAGAGAGAACACCATGTAAAATGGCATCCCGTAGAAGCTCAATAAGGTGCTATATTCAAAAACATTGTTTGAATATGGCCGTAAGCATACACCTCCTGAAGACAATACCTGACCCATAGGAGTATAAATCACCCAAGCAATAGAGGCTGAGTGTTGAGTGTGACAGCTCGCACCATCCATGAATCCTATGAAGGTGGAAGATTCCATTAACATCTGCCAAAAGAAATGGAAACTAATCACAAACCTGATCACTATAAGAAAAATACCTACCTATGCAAAACTATACAATAATATACAAGAACCAGCCTTGGATGAAAATCATGCATAGTACTTTTTGAGATAGAGCCCATTTCTAGGCTCCACCAAGTTCGTTTCCTCGTAATCCACTAACTCATAAGTGCCCTTCTCTAACACACATTTGACAACGTAAGGACCACACCACATGGGGTTAAACTTTCCTACCCCTAAGGGTTCTTTCAGTTGATCCCACAAAAGGACCAAGTCTCCCTTACTAAACCTCCTTGGATAGACAGACTTATCATACTGGACCTTTACACGACACTTATTTACTTCTAGAGCAACCAAGGCATCTCGATGTTGCTCATCAAGTTGCTTAAGCTGGACCAAACGCTCCGCCAATGGTGAAGTGTCTGGTAAGAGCTCTATGGCTAGCTTCAAAGAAGGAATCTCACACTCAACCAGCAATACCGAATCCTCTCCATGTACAAGTTGATATGGAGAAAAACTCGTGGCATCCTTAACAACGGTTCTATATGCCCACAAAGCAGGATATAACATAATGTGCCAATTATTCTTGCTTTGTGCGATGGTTCATTGGAGAATGGATTTGAGTGATTTATTCACTGCTTCTACCTATCCATTCACTTGAAGGTAGTAAGAGGAGGAATTCTCTTTCTTGTACCCTAACTTTGATGCCAACTCTTCCATCATATGATTCTGAAAGTGCGAGCCATGGTTAGTGACAAGCTCTTTCAGAATCCTGAACCGAGTAATAATCTAGTTGAATATGAAGTGTGTGGCTGTCTCACCATTGGATTTAATTGTAGGCATAGCCTCAACCCATTTCATGAAGTAGTCAACAACCACTATGATATGATGATGCACCCCAGCTGAAGCTGGGTTGCAATCCATAAAATCAAGCCCCCACTTAGTGAAGGGATGGCGGTGATGATGGGATGTAAAAGGGCAGGTTTCAAGTGCATATTATGTACAAAAACCTAGCAAGGGTGGCACCTCTTGACCGTATCTACACAATCCTTAAAGATCGACGACCAGAAATAACCTACTCTTAATATTTTTTGGGCCATAGAAAGCCCAGATAAATGACCACCACACGCCCCTCCATCGAAATCATTCAGCACTACCTCAGTCTCCTCATGGGTTAAACAACAACGTAAAATGGAATCTACCCCACAGTGGTATAAAGTCTTATCCACTATGAGGTAATTTTTAGAAACGTGACGTAATTTTCGTCGTTCATCCCATGAGAGGTGAGTAGGGACCTTCAATGTTTGTAGATATATAATGATATCCCCATACCATGGGTCTAAAGTTGAGATTAAGAATATGTGCTCATCGATAAATGTATCTTCACAAACCAACTCCTCGACCTCACTTGGGAAATTCAATATAAGATATGCAAAAATTAACGATTTCTTCAATTTTGTCGAAACAAACTCGAGATTGAATTCTTGCAGGATGACAATCCATTTATTATATTTTCCCCCAATCATCCTTCGAGTGAGGATGAATTGAAATGGATTGACATGGGCTACAACCAAGGTATGGCAAAGGAGAATATAATGTCTCAACCGTTGAATCGCATGTACAGTAGCTAACGCAAGATTCTCAACATGGGAATAATGAATCTCCATGTCAATATGATTCTGGCTTAGATAGTATATGACATGCTATTGGAGCTCCTCATCCTCTTGAACCAAAACCATACCAATCGTCTCCATGGACGCGGACACATAAAGTAGAAAGTCACGGCTATAGTCTGGGGGACTAATCATCGGGGCCGATGCTAGGGCTCGCTTGAGCGCATCAAAAGACTCATGGGCTCACTCATCCCAACAAAAGGTGGTGTCCTTTTTCAAAAGATGCATGAAGCCTCTAGTCAAATTGGCAAAATTGATAATGAATCTTCATAAGAAGTTTGCCATGCCTTGTAAACATTGAAGATGATGAATATTATTCGAGGGAGACAACTAAAGTATTGCCTCAACCTTCAAAGGGTCGACTCTTATACCCTCTTTAGAAACAATGAATCCTAATAAGCGACCTGACTTCACACAAAAAATGCACTTGTGAGGATTTAACCTGACCAAATAATGGCGGCACCTTTTGAATACCAATCTCAAATGATAGGAATGACGCATTCTCATATGAGAATGAGCAGCTGTTGGAGCAGGGTCCCGCAGCTACAGAAGAAGCTGTTAGTTTAGCGGATAGATAAGTTTTGGCGGAGAGAAGATAAGATAGAGCTACGATGCAGTAGCACGTTTCTAGCTACAGAGCAGAGCCGGAAACCATGACGAAGAAGACGGAGAAGTCAAGGAAGAGGACTGTACCTGAGCGGCCAAGAAGAGAGAGCTCACCCACTGCATTGAAGGCAGTGGTGAAGACAGGAGGGCTCAGCAACCCTCATAAAGGAAAAGGAGCAACGAAGCTGAAGCATTGAAGACGAAGGACAGAAAAGTGAAGTGGTGCACAGTACCCATGATCAGCGCCGGGAAGCACAGAAGACTGCAGAGAGCTGTGGTATGACGAAAAGCAGCTACCTCAAGTACAGATATGGCCGACTGTCACTAATTAGGATTTGGGTTACTATTGGGACAGGCCCACAGTGTTGTAATGGCAAGACCTTTAGGCTGCCTATAAAGGGATATATTTTGTATTGTAAAGGGGTTCGTTTAGTTGTTAGTTGTTTGTAGATTATTAGACTATTGTAAAATCCTAGCTCTGGTTCTGTTATTAGCGGTAGCAATATTATTGAAATCAGTAGCTGGCTTATTAAGCATATATGTAACGATCTGCACGGGTCGACGGAGAGGGAAGACTATATTGTAGGAGTGCAATATAGAGAAGAAAAGAGATCTAAGAGAGAATATATTGAGCTGCATATGCGGTGTAGCAGAACTGTGTTTTACCTTCCCCTAAGCTATAATAGAGAAACACAGTTCTGTGGACGTAGCTCCCATCTTGGGGGTGAACCACGTAAAACCTGCGTGTTATGCGTTGAATGCATGTGATTGTATTTGATTATTGCTATTTACTATTTTGCCAAAGGAGTTTGTTTCCAGTTTAATGAATGAATGTGTTAATCAGTTTACAGCAATATAGAAGGATAAACATAAGTTGAAGTCTTGGGCATGTTGTATGTGGGTTCATTTATGCTTTGCGTGAGACAGTCACTAGTCGCGGTATTGAACAGCCTTGTATGTTGAGTATTGCATGTCGACACGAGCAACGCTAAGTGCGCTAAGCCGTGGAGGTAGGATATCGTAGAGAGGTGATACCGCACCGGAAGAGGAGCTACGGTGCACGATACCGCAGGTTGAGGACTTAGTGTTGGGCAGGAGCTGCGTGTTGCATGGTGCACGGCGATGCAGTAAGGTTGGAGATATTGCGGGTAAGTGGAAGTGGCGTGACGTGGGAAGGGCCCACGTGACTTACGCAAGGATAGAGGTCTCGCGACTAGTAGAGCTACGAGTAGCAAGTAGGATGCCCAGAACCTAGTCCAAGACACTTGAGTCTTTGGCCAACCCATTAGAATCACTTCGGGTGAGACTTCAGGCCGCTTGCGGTCTATCGCCGAAAGGTCCAGTGAGCTAGGGGTGTTGTTGGTTGATTATAGTAAACCTGGGTCTGCCCAAGATAACCAACAAATGGTTCCATTGCCGGTTTTGAACAACTGAGCACTAATGTTTTGTTCGCATCCTACTAGAGAAGAGTTTCACCAGTGGCTGGGGTCAAACTTAAAGGAGTTTTCCAAGAAAGAAAATTGGAGCCCTAGATTGAGCACAGAGGACTGGTTACAAAAGCATATCTCTTCAGATATACATGAGATATTTTTTGCAACCTATGGAGACGAGCTTTATGACTCGTTAGCAAAGTTGACAGATAAGAACATATCAAAGAAGAAAAGAAACATTGTATGGACACCGGAGCTGATTCATACCGTGCAGAGCCTCGATAATCCCATTACAAGAGTAGTGGACTTCTGGCTTGCGAGTGTGCTAGAAGGCTTTGTTACAGAATTTGCAGTTGACCAGAGAAAAAGATTCAGCGAGGCTGAGCAGTACTTCTTTAAAGGATATCATGGTAAGTACCTAAAATCTCTAAACTTGTCCATTAAGATGCTGCTACATGAAAAAGGAGTGATGGACATGATTTCAGATGAATAAGTAAAGATAGTAATGTCACAAGAGTTTGAAAGTGATTTTGATGACATTGGACAAACATGTAGTGGCAAGAAATATAAAGTAGCTTCCAGCTCTCCTGTATTTGAAGACAGTTCAGACAATATTAGGCAACCGATTCCTAGTACCACAGAAGAACCAGAGGGGGGTATACCTTACCATCCCTATACCCCACAGAAACAGACTGAGACTCATAGTAATCCCGTAGGTACTCCATCCAGTAGCTCATAGACAGTACCTACTACCGCTACATCGCCTTCACCTACACCGCCGAGTGGTAGTAATCCAGTCAATCAGAACCCACTGCAAAGAAATAGAATGGGAGATGATATGAAGCTACCTACCTTTAAGGGTATAGGAGCAGAGGACCCAGAACAGCATTGGTTTCTATGCGAAGCCATGTGGACCATTAAACAAATCCTCAATGATAACATTAAACTTGTACAGTTGGTCACCACATTGAGAGAACGAGCTTTAACATGGTATATGAAGTACGCTGCCACACCCAGAACACTCGTCCAGGTTAGGACTTCCATGATTAAAGAGTTCAAGAAACCTAAGTCTGAGTCTCAGTGTATAACAGAGCTCAAGGATATTAAACAGCTACCATCAAAGCCAGTATGGATCTTTGACCAGAAATTCAAAGCCCTTATAGACCAAGTAAGCTTTGAGTTTGCGCCGGAGCAGCATAAGGAATGGTTTATTGCAGCACTGCTCCCTCACATCAGACTACCACTAATGCAGCAGAAACTCCAGACGCAGGATGACGCGTTGGAGATGGCGATGAAACTAGAAGCTTCACCTTTAGCTGAAACCAGCGCAGGCATGACAACTCTACAAAACCAGTTGGCCAACCTCATGTTACAGATACATGAACTTAAGAAAGGGAAAGAGGTTATGCAAGACATATGGTGCTTACGATGTAAAGCACAAGGTCATACCAAAGACAATTGTCCAGTCTTTGCAGAATATTTAGCGTCAGGGGCTCCTAACCCCTTACCACAAATGCAAGGGCCATGGTGTGAAATATGCAAGACGCGAGGACATCAGCCTTAGCAATGCCCTCTGCTTTAGAAGTATGTACAGACACCTAAGAACCTATACTGTGTCTTCTGCAAGTCCGTCGGACATGATGAATAGAATTGCCGAGCCTATGATCTCATGTTAGATAGAAAACATGATGTGTACAGAGTCCAATCAGAAACATAGGGTCCAGCAGCAGGACCACATCCTGATCCGGATTACGGTGGCCGTCGAGGAGGATTCAGAGGACGAGGACATGGAGGAGGCTTTGGCCGAGGAGAAGGTTTTGGCCATGGTCGTAGACCAATCACTTGTTATAACTGTGGAATTATAGGACACTACGCTAGGGACTGTCAGAGCCCCACCACCACTTGTAACTACTGCAAATCTTATGATCATACTATAGAGGAATGTCCTACCTTGATAGCTAAGATCAGAGAGCCTAAACCAGCAGCACACCAGAACATCCATCTTATTGCTGCTGAGCCGGATGAACCAGAACCAAGAGTCAACATTGTGACTCGTAGCGGTGCTTCCACCAGCGGGACATCGCAGATATCGAAAAGAACACAAGTAAACAGTGGGTGCGCAGAGCTCCTAGTAAAGGAACATCACTCGACCTGCAGAAGAATAAAGAGACATTTCACAAAGCCAAGGATTTCTTTGATGAACCTACGCAATCAGGATCACAGGTACCACTGTCTAGGGGCGTACCGCAGCAAGAACCTTGTGGCAATAGCCCTAAACAGATACCGCAGGCTACCACATTGGGAAGATGCGACGAGGATGAATCGACAGGAAGTGTACAATCCTTCCTGCGCAGTTGCTTGAAACTCGTGAGAAATGAAAAATCTATTGGCGAGCTCTAGTGCATCATAGATCAGTGTCAGCAACCTTCTCTCTTGGGCAGTGCACACCGCGCTGTTCATAATATTACAGAACATACAAGGACCGGAAGGGAGATGAAGCTCACAACACAGATTGGAGAGTTTGAAATGGATGAGGTCGTCTTAGATCTAGGATTAGAGGTGAATGTTCTGAATAAGCAGACATGGGAACAGATGGGTAGCCCTTAGTTAGTCAAATCGCCTATCCACATGAGATTAGCTAACCAGAAATGAGTATCACCATTGGGTCGACTGCCGCAGGTCCCAATTGACATTGACGGAGTTCGCAGTTTTGCGGACTTCGAGGTTATAGAAATCATTAGCGACAGTCGACCGTATCCAGCATTATTAAGTGTCGATTGGGTGATCGGTAGCAAGGTTTTCATCAACCTAAAGAGAAGACAAATGACCTTTGAGGATGCGCAGATCCGGGTCATCGCACCGTTGGATCCTCACCAGGGTCCTAGATATATTGAACCTATCCGAGCAGAGGAGGAGGCACATAAAATGGACAGTCTCTACCAAATGACCGCGAACCAGAATGACTACATCAATCCAACCGTAGAAGGGAACATTAGTTGGCGATGTGACAGCTCATGCACATCGAATTTCGATGTTGGTCTACAGAACTGGCAGAACAGACTTTACGAAGTCTCAGTGCGCAGATGTGCGTTTATGAGTAAGTCACTGCGATGGATTGGCACAGAGATCACTCAGATTCCATCATATCATGGTCTGACAGATATCCAGGACTTCCTTGAGCAATTTGAGCAATAGATTCCTTACGAGCAGAGAATCACAGCTATGGACCTTGCAGTACGAGCCACACCTGCAAGATGGTGGTATGCGCATAAAGAGAATATCGTATCATGGGATGATATTAAAATATTGATGGCGATCATATTTTCTATCAACAGAGAGTATGTCCAGTAGAACTACACAGGAGAAACTGATCCCAGGACACACATTCAGACATGTTAACAGAATTGGTCAGACATTCCCGAGGATGAATGGGTTCACCGATTCATTCACACATTGGACACAGTTCCAAGGAACTGGTACACAGAGACCGAATTACGCAAGGGGATGACCACATGGTCACTTATGATAGACAGTTTCCTACTCACCTTCATGTTTGAATTAGAATATCCAAGTGTTGCTCAGGCCCTAGACATAATCAAGATCAAGATATTTGAGGACTGTACCATCTCAGTTCAGGCTCAACCTGAGTGGGCCATCCAATTGCAAGATGCGCTTGAGTGCTATAATTTCGTAGTAAAGTCAAACAATGAAGATAAGGATGAGGATGAGGATCCTCACAACACCAACATTCCAGAGTTAGAAGGGACTCATGATGTTGAGGGACCACAGTTAGAGATTCCAGCAATCACTGAACCCATCAAGATTAAAAAGATCAATATTGGCATAGACGCAGAACCTAAGTTTGCCTCTATTGGAGACTATTGGAATGATGAAACAGTCAGACAGATTTCAGATTTGTTACATGACTATCAAGACCTATTTTCCACCAAGTTCACAGAGATGAAGGGAATAGTTGGAGACCTGGGAGTTATGAAGATACCATTGAAGGAGGATACTAGACCAGTCAAGCAGTGCCCATATAGATTGAATCCGTGCTACAAAGAAAAAGTCGAGGATGATATTGATAAGATGCTAGCAATAGGAATCATTGAACCAGTGGAAGAAAGTGAATGGGTTAGCCCCATGGTCGTACAAGAAAAGAAAACAAAAGGAGACATCAGGATCTGTGTCGATCTGCGCAAGCTCAACGATGCATCACTTCACGATCCATTTCCGACACCGTTCACTGATGAGGTATTAGACAACGTGGGAGGACAGGAGGTCTACTCCTTCACTAATGGATTTTCAGGCTACCATCAGATCAGAATACATCCAGAAGATCGGTCCAAGACGACCTTTGCAATAGAATGAGGCTCGTTCCAGTATACGGTAATGCCCTTTGGTCTTAAGAATGCACCAGCTATATTTTCTAGAGTAGTAGTTGCTGTATTTAAAGAATACATCCATAAATTCCTAGAAGTATATTTTGATGATTGGACTGTATTTGGACTAATCGACAAGCACATAGGAGACTTAAGATTGATGTTAGAGAAATGTAGGCAGTACCAGATTTCTCTAAACTTGAAAAAATGTATATTTTGTGCACCATTCGGTATTTTGTTGGGTAATATTGTGTGCAGACAAGGCTTGATGGTAGATCCTGCGAATATCGCCATCATTGTAAATCTTCCAGCACCGAACTCAGTCAAGCAACTGATGACAGTACTTGGTCACTACCGGGTACTACAGAGAGTTCATCAAGGGCTATGCAAAGATTACAGCACCAATGGAGAAATTGCTAATGAAAGACGTAAAATTCCTATGGAATGAGGAATGTCAGCAGAGTCTAGATACACTTAAAGAGAAGATGGTTACAGCACCCATCCTAGTATTTCCAGACTGGACTAAGCCATTTCATGTACATGTGGATGCATCAGGCATCGCACTAGCGGTTGTCTTAACACAACCAGGAGAAGGAGATATTGACCATCCTATCGCATACTCCAGTAGAAAGCTATCGACAGCAGAAAAGAACTACACCACAATAGAAAGAGAAGGCATAGCTATGGTGTACGTGCTGTAGAAGTTCAAGCACTACCTATTGGGTGCCCCATTCAAGATTTTTACTGACCATTCCGCCTTGAAGTATCTGGTCAATAAGCCAGTGTTAGGGGGGAGAATCTGCAGATGGTTACTCCTCTTTCAGGAGTATGATTTTGAAATCATTGTGAAAACAGGAAGACTGAATGCCAGACCTGATCATCTGTCATGGATAGACTCAGGAGAAGAGCCAAGTAACCTAGATGACAATCTGCTAGATGCGCCGTTGTTTTCTATCCAGATCGCAGACGATTACTATGCCGATATTATTCAATTTCTCACTACAGGAGTAGCACCTGATGAGTTTACTAAGAAGCAAAAGAAGCAGTTGGTTGTTAAAGCAGCAGAATTCACCCTCATCGCAGGACACCTATACAAGTTAGGTCTAGATGAAGTTTTGCACAGATGTGTGATGCTGCATGAAAAAGACGCTATTATCAGAGAGGCACATTCAGGAACCGCAGGAGGTCATTTCGCAGGAAAGCCGACTGCGCAGAAAATCCTGGAGGCAGGATTATGGTGGCCTACGTTGCAAAAAGACACCAAGGAATTTTGCAGATGCTGCGATATTTTCCAAAGGGTATGAAAACCCTCACGACGTGATGAAATGCCGCTGCAACCGCACGTCACGCTGTGCGCATTTGACAAATGGGCTATAGATTTTGTGGGTCCTATCAACTCACCAGGAAAGCGCACTGGTGCGAGATATATTATCACTGGAACAGAGTACCTCACCAGATGGGCAGAGGCCAAAGCAGTAAGAAATTGTGATGCTGCTACAGCTGCACAGTTTCTTTTTGAAAACATCATCAGTAGATTTGGATGCCCAATAATTTTGATGAGCGATCAAGGCACACATTTCTTGAACCACACCATTGAGGCCTTGACAGAAGAATTCCAGATTCAGCACCATAAGAGCACTCCCTACCACCCACAGGCTAATGTTACGGTGGAGGCCTTTAATAAGATTTTAGAAAATGCTCTTACTAAGATCTGCAATAGCCAAAGGAATGATTAAGACCTCAGAGTTAACGTTGTATTATGGGCGTATAGGACCACATGCAAGAAACTTACGGGACACACACCTTTCAGCTTGGTGTATGGATAGGAGGCTGTTATGCCTATGGAGAATATTCTCCCCAGTTTAAGAATCACTCAGATTACCGGGATGACTGATACAGACACAGTGGAGGAAAGGCTAGCAAAGCTGCTTGCCTTAGAAGAAGACAGATTCATCGCCGAATTCCATCAGAAAGTGTAGAAGGCATGAGAAAAAGCTTGGCATGACAGACACATTAAGAGTAAGAATTTCCAGATCGGAGACCTAGTGCTCCTCTATGATAGAAAATTCATTTAGTTTCCAGGAAAGTTCAAGACGCATTGGCTGGGGCCATATCAGATACAACAAGTTACAGAGGGAGGTACCGTTCAGTTCAGCCAGCTGAATGGGGAGCTTCTTCCCACCTGGATTAATGGCAGTAGGCTTAAGCTCTATAGTGATAGCCACCCCACCTCTCAGCCCTAGCTTAACCAGTTTATTGTGGTGCAGATGTCCAGTGTAGTTGAAAGGAGGCATCACATAGGGAACTAGTCTACACCGGCAGGTATTTTCTAAGTATGAGGAATTGCATAAGGTCGGTTCATTTTGTGCAAGTCATCAGTGAAAAAAAAAGAAGTATTGTTTTACGCAGGTGATGTGGAGTCACATCGCAGCAGTGTGATGTTCCCCTGTGCCACGTATTCAGTTTTGCAACCGATAGAGGGCCAGTCAAATCACCCTCTGACAGGCAGTTAATGAGGAAATGACCGATATATCTTACCATATATTTGGCAGCAGTATAAACATTTTTTCCATATTTGGAAAATCTTTGACGAGACCGGCGCCTGTACACACACTTCGAAGGAAATTTGATCAGATTTCTGCATTTATTAAGGATTGGATGACGGGTGTGGTCTTGTCCATGCATTTATTATGACTGACGGGTTCAGTCTAGATGACCGTTGCGTTCAGGATTATCGTATTGGGCATAAAAGCAGAAACTATTCATTTGGGACGGTTACGTCTGCAAAAGAACCGAGAACTGTAGAGTGCATTGTTAACTTCTCCCTGTGCAGAGTTCATCTCATTACAGAGTGCTGTGATTTTCAAAAGTTGCAGCCATTGCACATCCACCGTTTTACACAGACTGGGTTCTGTTTGAGGATGAACCTCTAGAAGCACTACTGAAAAGGTTCAAGCATACTGGCCTTGTAGCTCCCATGACGAAGTCATCTAAGGGTACCCCGCCAAGCTCGTCACAAACCAGAGAACCGCCAAAGACGAGGAGCCATTCCCAACAAAGAGAGGGATCCAGTTCGGAGCCGGAAGACGAAGTCCTCAGTGCAGTGGACTACCTCATACCACGAGTTGAAGGCGCTCCAGAGGTCAAAATCCCCAAGAGTGTTAAGCTTACTGTTCCCATACCGCCAATAGATTCTCGAGTAAAGGAAAATGGAGATATAGTAGGATATGCTGGTGTTGTTAAATTTGTAGATTATAACCTGGGAGATGGTAAGACTTACCCTCACTTCAAGCCAGATCAGTATCTTGTGATTGAGAAGAACCCAAGGACGAGTAGAGATGAATTTTTTCCCATGGCACATGTCCAGATTATTGAGCGCTCAGGTCTGCTCAATTTGTTGCGACCACCCCATTTTGGACATGGTGCAAAGGTCAATGTCGTGGTGCATGTCCTACTTTTGTGTGTACATGGAGGTTATCTCTGGCTAGGAAATAGGTTCGACCTAAATGTCGACTTGATACATCGCATCACTGACCTGTCCAAGACTGGTAAAGACCCCGAGATACAGAAAACAGGAAAGACCAAGGATTCCAAGCTGCCACCAGCCTTAGTTAATAAGTATCATCTATAGAGAGGAGGCAGGGCTTATGACATCACAATTTTACAAAATGATACACTTAGATTTACATCTAGCCTGCTTGCAGGCAGACTGCTAACCAAGGTCCGACCAAAGGAAGTCACAGGATCAGTAATCAACCTGGCCATACAATTTACATAGGGAGACCAGTTCAATTGGTCCTTATTTTTATTAAATATGCTTCAGGCAGATTGTTTGGCAGCCTAGGATGAAGCAAACCACCCTTTCCATTTCTCGTGGCTGCTCATATTATGTGCATTCGTCGGCTGGAAGGAGCCGCCCAATACCCAGTTTCCACAGATCGCAAGTGGAGCGCCTAGAGGCGTGCACTATGCCAGCTTATGGGACAACAACAACCCAGCAAAGAAAAAGGTTAATATGATAGTATTCTATGAATACTATAAGATGTTGAAGAAAATTATCCAAGAATCACCACGGATCAGTAGGGAGACCTTGGACATATATGATAACCGGCTTAATTTTTTGGCAGACAGCCATAGAATCTATCTGAGGCCAAAAAGGACTAAAAGGGATGATTGGGCTAATGGCTGTTTCAGAATGACAGTGAAGGATGTCAAAGACATCGTCAAGGACTTTGATGACCAATGGTGGCAAGAATACGAAGATACTACACCACTGTCATCAGAGACCGCACAGACAGACACATCAGAAAAGGGCAAAGACAAAGTGGAGACCCCGGCACAAGGAACAATAGAAGTGCCACCACTAGGCGAAAAGAGAAAATATCCACCGAAAGAGCCAATAGAGGCACACACAACAAAGAATGGAGGACAAGAGACCACAGAGACACAGAAGAAGAAAAAACACAAAACTTCAAAACCGGTCCTGAAGACCGCATTAACAGATGATGATTATGAAATCATTGCAACAAGGATGTGTGACACACTGAAGGACTCATTTGACGCGGTGAAGACATCATAGGAAAAGATATAGAGCACAGTAGAAAAGCAACTTCTAGACTTAAAAACAATTACAGAGAAGACTGTTATGATGCACATTCCACTAGTAAAGGCGACCGTCGGAGACACTTCGACACCGTCGATGTCCCGCGAGGAAAGCTTAGCAAAATATCGCCTCAATACAGTGTTGATTCTGCCAGGAAGCATCCAATTCCCTATGACAATGAAGGACCCACCAGTTCAGTTTAGGCAACCCATCGAAGTTAACCTTGCAGATTTCCATATTGATCAGTTGCAGATGATCCAACAGTAGCTAAGCGCAGAGCTCAGGAGTAGAGAGCTCACGACTTACAAACAAAATACGCAGCTGAAGCAACAGAATGCAGCACTCGCTACCAGCTGTCAGAAGAAGGTATACGAGTTAAAAACATATCAAGACAAAGATCATGAACTCTCTCAAGTACTATAGAGCATCGCATTAGAGCTACCCAAATGTAACATCGAGTTCGCGTTGCCTACCCCACAGAAGCTAAGAAGAGTTGCAGACAGAGCAAAGGCTCTGGAAGAAACCATGGTTAGGATGGACGAAGTAGTGGCCAAGATGAAGGCAAAACACAAAGTGCAGATCACCGAGCTTGAGGCTCATGTATGAGACACCTCCCAGGCAGACCAGAAAGCGCGAGTAGATGCCTTTCGGCTCACTTCCGCGCAAATGAAATCTCGCATCGATGAAGCACTATCGGTACTCGCGGAGGCAATGAAACAAAAATCTGAAGATCAGAGGCAACATGAGTACCTGGAGCACCTCGAAGAGAAGAAAAGTGGAAGAGGACAGCAAACCCAGCAGATGGTAGAATTCCATCATGCAGGCAAAGGCTTGTTCTCGGAAAGGAATTCATGGTTTGTATCTCTTTCATATAGAGGGCTCCAGACTGAATGAAATGTTTGAGAAGGCTGGAAGATACAGATTTTCCTTGTGATAAAATTTCTAACCCATATAAAGAGGAAAGGATATTTGTGGAAGACCTTTCAAACACTAGAAGGTTCTTAAAAAGTTTCAGGAGTGATGACAGGAAGACCATGACTAAGGGCAGGAAGGATAAGAGAGCCCAACGAACCAAGTTACAGAAACTATAAAGAGCGTGTCGAAGTGATGCAGAAGGAAGTCGTAGGAATTCGAGACATGTTGCAGAGGACTTCGTAGGAAGCCAAGGAAAATCTACAATAGGAGAAGCCCGCTGGTAGTGGCTCGAGGGCGAGCCACAAGTAAGTGTTAGGGGAATGTTGGAGCAAGGTCCCGCAGCTATAGAAGAAGCTGCTAGTTTAGCGGATAGATAATTTTTGGCGGAGAGAAGATAAGATAGAGCTACGACGCCGTAGCACGTTTCCAGCTACAGAGCAGAGCCGGAAACCATGACGAAGAAGATGGAGAAGTAAAGGAAGATGAATGTACCTGAGCGGCCGAGAAGAGAGAGCTCACCCACTGCATTGAAGGCAGTGGTAAATACAGGAGGGCTCAGCAACCCTCATAAAGGAAAAGGAGCAACGAGGCTGAAGCATTGAAGACGAAGGACAGAAAAGCAAAGCCGTGCATAGTACCCATGATCAGCGTCGGGAAGTATGGAAGACTGCAGAGAGCTGTGGTATGATGGAAAGCGGCTACCTCAAGTACAGATATGGCCGAATATCACTAATTAGGGTTTGGGTTACTGTTGGGACAGGCCCACAGTGTTGTAATGGCAAGACCTTCGGGCTGCCTATAAAGGGATATATTTTGTATTGTAAAGGGGTTCGTTCAGTTGTTAGTTGCTTGTAGATTATTAGACTGTTGTAAAAGCCTAGCGCTGGTTCTGTTATTAGCGGTAGCAATCTTACTGAAACCAGTAGCTGGCTTATTAAGCATATATGTAACGATCTGCAGGGGTCGACGGAGAGGGAAGAGTATATTATAGGAGTGCAATATAGAGAAGAAAAGATATCTAAAAGAGAAGATCTTGAGCTGCATATGCGGTGCAGCAGCACTTTGTTTTACCTTCCCCTGAGCTATAATAGAGAAACATAGTTCTGTGGACGTAACTCCCATCCTGGGGGTGAACCACGTAAAACCTGTGTGTTATGTGTTGAATGCATGTGATTGTATTTGATTACTGCTATTTACTATTTTGCGCAAGGACTTTGTTTCCAGTTTAATGAATGAATGTGTTAATCAGTTTACAACAATATAGAAGGATAAACATAAGTTGAATTCTTGGGCATGTTGTATGTGGGTTCATTTATGCTTTGCGTGAGACAGTCACTAGTCGCATTATTGAACAACCTTGTATGTTGAGTCTTGCACATCAACACGAGCAACGCTAAGTGCGCTAATACAAGGAGGTAGGATATCGCAGAGAGGTGATACTGCACCAACAGAGGAGCTGCGGTGCGCGATACCGCAGGTTGAGGACTTAGCGTTGCGCAGGAGCTACGTGTCGCATGGTGCGCAGCGATGCGTTAAGGTTGGAGATATTGTGGGTAAGTGGAAGTGGCACAATGTGGGAAGGGCCCGCGTGACTTGCGCAAGGATAGAGGTCTCACGAATAGAAGAGCTGTGAGTAGCAAGTAGGATGCCCAGAACCTGGTCCAAGACACTTAAGTCTTTGGCCAACCCATTAGAATCACTTCGGGTGAGACTTCAGGCCGCTTGCTGTTTGTCGCCGAAAGGGCCAGTGAGCTAGGGGTGTTGTTGGTTGATTATAGTAAACCTGGGTCTGCCCAAGATAACCAACAGTAGCAAGGTCATCCAAAAATACTTCGATAATCAGTTTGAGATTGTGGAAAATTAGGGTCATTGCCTACTGAAAAGTAGCTCCGGCGTTCTTAAGGTCAAAAGGAATTTTCCAATATGCAAGAGTTCCCCAAGGACAAATAAATGCAGTCTTATGTTGGTCCTCAGGTTTAATTTGTATCTGATTATATCTAAAAAATCTGTCCATAAAGGAAAAAACCTCGCTACCCACACACTCATCCAAAATCTGATCAATAAATGGTGTGGGGAAATTTTCCTTACATTAGAGGAAATTTGGGGTCTAAAATGGGCCTTATAAGAAAATGTGCCAAAATAAGTTTTTGTGAGTTGGAATCCAAGAACCAATAGAATTTCAATAAAATAAGTCAACCATAATGGTTGAATTGGCATATTTGTCATTAAAAAAAACTACTTTTTTTGTTTGTATTTTCGACATATCTCATTGTGTTTTTACTCAAATTTCGATCGGGAGAGCTCGTTGGATGTGTAATTTGATTCCGCATCCAACGAGTACCCACACTGCATACTTTTAACGGACCCCGCTACCCCAAAAACAAGAAATACCTGAAAAAATGTGATGATGAGTATGCAGTGTGGGTACTCGTTGGATGCGGAATCAAATTACGCATCCAACGAGCTCTCCCAATCAAAATTTGAGTAAAAACACAAGGAGATATGTCGAAAATAAGAACACAAAAAGTAGTTTTTTTCTTTCTTCCTCCAAAATTAATCAATATTATTTTATTATTTTAACTATTATTTCATTATTTTAACTATTATTTTATTATTTTCCTTAGGAGGCCCATTTTAGACCCCAAAATTCCTCTAATGGGACAGGCATGATTCAAATCATGAAAATTAGTACATGTGCGGATCGCTCCCTTCTTCTTGTCAACTAGAACGGGGTTTGAAACCCACTTCATCAAGGGAATGGGATAGATAAAATTGGCTTTCAACAGTTTCTCTATCTCTTCCTTAATTACGGGTGCTTTCCTAGGATTCACCGCAGGCAAACATTGTTGAACAGGCTTAGCATTGAGATACATCTTAATCTCGTGTTCGACAATGCGAGAGTCGATACTTGGAATTTCATCTTAAGACCAAGCAAAGATATCACGAAATTATTTAAACAGCTCAGTGTATTCTTGAATCTCAGCATGGGAACATTTTGCCCCAATATAGACATTCTCTATCCTGCCAGGATCATGAGAGATATTGATAGGAATCATTGGAGATATATTTTCCATGTTCCCATAAGCCATCGTACCAAGAGAGCTTAATGGAACCATGGGAATACCAATTCTCTCGCTAATAACCTACCTAAATGCCTCATGCTCTAAGCGGTCAAGCTCGAGAAGAAAATAAGATCTATGATGGAGTTCTTCCCATGGTGGCTCAACTCCTAACATGGCCTCAATAATCGCTTCGTCTGAAGTAAAAACACTATTAAGGCAGTCATGTGCATGAGAAGACTGTACTGCCCATGCAAGCAGCAGATAAGGGTCCTCCTCCTCTGTCTGTGAAGAGGAAGGACTGGGCTCTGCAACACACTCAATATTAGCTTGATAAGCTACCATAGTTGTAGGAAATGGCACATCCGTCATGATGGGCTCACTTGAAGTATTCGGTGTAGGAAGAATCCAAGGATCTTCCATATGACTTGTGTGAAAAGACACTGATCTTATAGATGTCGAAGCCTCACCAGAACTAGACCCTATCATAAGGATAGGTGCAGGGAAACTAAAGCTTCTCATGAGGGATGGATACATGCCCATGCCCACACTCCCAGTTGTCGGCTGAGAGTGCTCTACAATCAGGATCGAAGCTTCTGAAGATACAGTAACCGATGGATTCTTGAATGACGTTTGATCAATCGTAACTATATTCCCATTAAATGGAAATCATACAACATGAAAAAGGGAATAAGCTACGGATTGCATACTATACATCCAATTCCTACTCAGCAAGAGATTGTAGTCAAGGGGCACATCAACCACCTCTACCTCTATCACAATGGTCTTCCCTCCCAAACGAACCTTAAGAGAAGGGAGAATCCCGTGCGGCCTAAATGATCTCCCATCAAACGCAGTTAACATGGTCACAAAATTAGACAACTTAGGGGAACCTAAACCCTTCCAACATGATAAATACATCACAGAAGCAACAACACCTTCGTTAATCACAGTGCACTTGACGGTCATGTTAAGACATTCTACATGAATCAAGAGAGACACATGGTAAGGAAAGTGAGGCTGAAGTACTACGGTTTCAAATTTAATCATGGAGGAAGAATTATCATCATTCACACCAAGGGTAGAAAGCAAAGCCTTCCTTTGTGAAGGACAACTCTGAATTACTTCTAGTGCAGACATCACACAAGGAGTGTGGCCCAAATCCTCGACAACAAAATATTTCTGGGAGGTTCAGACATTAGGATTGTGTCCTGAACACTTAAGGAATCCCTTAGGAATGTGAGGTGCAACTTCAATTTTATCCATAGGTTTTTCAATATGCAAAGGAGTCCCTGGTGGTTCAGGTTCCTTTCCTAGTTTGGGTTGTGATGAACCATAGTCCTTCGTATGGGTCACAACTTTCGCAACACATACCATGTTAATGCAACCACGACCACTACCCTCTGACGGATCTTGATCACCACCAGAATGATCATGGGTCCTTGAGTTCATATTTTTATTGTGAGGTAAAGGGTTAGTTAGCATAGCTGGGCCCTGTGCCAAGAATCTCGAGGCTTCATTGATACAAGGGCACAAGTAAGTGAGGTGATCATCCTTACACAACTTTCAAGGAAATTTAACCTTACGTTTAGCTTACTTGTCCCCCCAAGCATCACAAGAATTCCTGCCATTATTATTAGTATTTTTGTTCCTATTCCCACCCTTCCAATTCTTCTTACCCTTCTTTTTATTATGTCCGGGCTGCTGGTTACCCTTCTAGTTCGACGATTGCACTAAAAGCACACTCACCGTTTGGGCGGGTTGAGACAAAGCCATGGCTTGTCCTAAAGCAGATTGGTTGATTGACAATTCAATAACTTGTTTTGCAACCGAATCCATAGGTTTAGCACTTGCACAACCAAGAATGCCATCGGCGTATAGTCCAGGTTTAACTTTGGGATCGAAACTAGAATGCGGAGCATTGGGAATAATCTCATATAACAAACTGGATTGAGCATAAATCAAATCCAGTTCTTGCACCCTAAAAATGGATTGTTCCTCATTTTGCACTTCAGATGTAGAAACATCCTTCGCTATATACGACAATAATGACTTAAGGAACCCTTTGAGGAGGAATTTTGGCGGTATAAAGGATTTAATCAACCTCTTCCATCTACGCCACTCTTTGATATGATCTGAGATATGTGTGGCTTTATCTTGTCGAAATGTCAACAAGAGTTCAGTACCAACGTCATAACAGACTGGTAGCTGGAAGTGGTTAAGAAAAGTCATCGCTAGGTCATCAAACAAAGCGAATGCTCCCCTAGGTATCTCTATATACCATTTTGCAGCAGGCCCTGTAAGGGTGTGTTGAAATATCCTTAAATGGATTGAGTCCTAGTGTAAGGAATTTGAAGAGCACCATAGGTGAAAGGTAGTAACATGTTCACTCAGATCCTCTCCCAGTTTGCCCTCGAATTTGGGTATGTACGAGGGAAGCTTAGTAGGGACAGCCGGCCAAGCCATGTCATGAGCTATAGGATCATTCATCAATCTTGACAAGTTAGGAAGATTCAATGTTGCAAGGAAAGGGATCCTAGGATGATTAGGTCGATGCACCACTCCTTGATAGTTCTTATTCACATAGGTATGATTACCATAACCACCATGGCCTTGGCCATAGTTCCCTCCTCTCGTTTGACCCATATAGGGTGGCATGGAAGCACCATAGTGTGGTGTACCTTGACTATTCAGAGCTAAAAAGCCGTAATTTGGAGAGTAAGTAGGTTGTTGATACCCACACCCATAATATGAAGAACCCTATCCATACTGCATCCCATAATAAGGTCCACAAGTCATCGCATGCGATGTCCAATGAGACACTCCGTAAGTAGGAATATACACTCCGGAAGTAGGAATATACATTTCAGAAGTAGAAACATGACCTCTAGAAGTATGAACATAACCTACTGAAACAACGAGTGGTACATGAACCTGAGACACAACTAGTCGAGCAACCGCAGTACGGACATGACTCATAGCAACGTTTCGACCCACAAGACCACGTGAATGAGGTGGAGGGTGAACATTCGAATAAATAGGGATAGAGGATGAAGGGACCTGTGTAATTATGTACATGTTATTCCCTATAGTCACTCGTCTCGGATCTGGTATCCTAATAGGATCACTAACCCTAGACCTAGGAGGAATATGTGATGTAGCTTCCATCACCGGGATGGATAGTGTAATGTGACTTGTGCTCCCAAACCTCTCCACATGGTAAGGAATGAGAGTGCCCCCAGGCATAGTGTTAGGCTCAAACTTATATTCAACATGGAATGCCAAATCGTGTGTAGGAAAACTAGACATACCATAACTACCATAACTGGTGCTCGCGGGTTGAAAATCAGTCTCATCATCCTTCAGCATTCCATACCGGTGATGCGTTAATTGGGAATAAACCCTAGATTAAGTTGGTCTATCATGAAAAGTTTCTATATCAGAAATCACAGGACCTAACTCAGTCAGATTAGGTGAAGGATCGTAGTTAGGAGTAAACTCCCCATCTTCCACATGAATGGGAGAAGGTGGTTCAGGAATACCTTCTAAATGGTCTCCCATGGTGTGTGAATCAATGTGCGAAGTAGTCCACCTGGACTGTCTATTTCTCTCTCCCAAAGGAGGAGGATATGTAGAAGGTGGAAACGCTGCTAAACGACGAGAACGGTGAGGGGCCTCACCCAAATCCACAATGACTCAAAAAAAATATAAACGACTCTCTAGCTACGCAAACCCTAGGAAAGCTAACGTGCACAGAGAAATCACAAAAATATAAAGCCAACCACAAGAAATCAAGGGTAGGATAAGTGAGCTCCTGAATGAAGCAGTTATGTCTCTCTTAGGAGAGGCTTGAGACTCCCATACACAACAAGTGGAGGTACGTAACCAATTATTGTGGCCCTCAACTTCAACGCGTAAAGCGACTGTGCTGTCTGACCCCAACCTGGAAAAGACACCCATAGAATAACCCCTATAGAGTACCCCCTCGATATCCTAGGTAAGTTCACTAAGGTCACCTCAATATAATCAATGCTCAGGCAGACAGTCGCAGGCGGGATTGACTGTATGGGCATGGTAGAAAATCCTAAAACTCTCGAAAGAGCCCCCAGATTTGAATACAATCCTAGAAATATTATTGGTGCTACTTAGTTATGACTATGGGTCATCCCAATCAATAACCACTCACAATGCCTCGTGCTTAAATCCCTTTTGAGAGGAGGATCCTGAGGAACACTGGTTATACCAAGGAATTTCACACACTCACCTAGACAGACACATACATTTTGTTGTTTAGTGATCTTGCAGAAATTACTCACAATGAACTATTCCAAGATCCTAAAACCTAATCTTGTTGGTGAACCCTATCAAATAAAATAGTGTAGTTCATTTTAATTTAAGCATTGATTTTAATTAGCTTTATTACTCAAAAGAGGTATATGGTCGTGCAACTAATGGCATTATCACACAACATGAAGCAAAATGCACACCTAACAATCAATGCAAATGCATTGTGTCCATGAAAAGTAGGGTATGCTACTACGTGTAATGCACAATTTTTCTTCAAATGATAAATGCAAACTTTCCTATATGAAATCCTGACTAATAATCCAAAGCAAATATAGTGCAAGTACTATGCAAAATGCAAGATGCAATGCATGACGATAAGCAAATATTTTTGGATTTTTTGAAATAAAAATGAGATACAAAAGAAAAAGAATGGTTCTACAACCCCCAAATTCTGCAAGCACACTCAAACAACACTCAAGCAAAGTACTAAGGTAAAAGAAATCTAATGCACTAATCCCAAAAAAAAATTGAAAATGCAATGACAACAACATTCTTCAAAAAAGAAATTTTACCCTAAAACAAACGTCTCTGGTCAGAAACAGGGATGTATACAGACTCTAGCAGTATCAAAAGAGACTCAGAAATCATCAAACTTCACCCAGCAACAATCCATCTTCCTCTATAAGGAAAAACTAAGGGCATACGTGACTGTTCGCAGTAAACCCACATGTGTACGCAGAAATAGCAGTTAAATCTGCGTATATACGTGACTGTGAGTTAAAAACTCGCGTACAGGAAGAAATGTGCATAAAAGTAAAGGAAAACAGACAAGCTGAGACAAACTTTACACCAATCAGACACTACCAGGAAAACATGCCCCCAGACCCGACACAAAAATAAGAGAAAAAGATCAATTCAAAGTCATTGAATGCCGATAGAAAACCCCCAAAGGACAACTACTAGGAGTTGCCAATTCTGTTACGGAGAGAAATTCCTATTGCTTGGGGTACCACAACATACAACTTGACTCTAAAAATAAATCCTTTCCAATATGCAATAAAAATTAAATATCTAACACTAAAGGATCAAACCTCGTACCTTATTCCGAACGGTTGAAGTAGATCCCCGTTGAGCTTTCCAAATTCNAAGTAAACAAGACAAGCATACTATATATATTGGTGTTAGATCTATTCTAGCATATATAATCAACAATGTATAAGCATTTGAAATCATCCATGGATAAAAATATTCATTCAAACATACATTATTGGACAAAAAAAGATATTTCTATTAATATAAAATCAAAGATTACAATCGATACAACCTCTGTCGGCACATCTAGGAATCAGAGAAACTGAATCCCCACTTGGGTCTCCACCACCTCAATCCTCCATCTCTCAATAGCAAGCTCACAAGAAAAAGGAAAGCTTGGTAAGAACACAAGAGTGCTCCAAGGGACAAAGGGATGCAGACTCAAGCGCAAGTTCCAGCAACAATGGACTATAGTTTCTTTGCTCTCAATTCTCTCATATGTCTTCAATGTATCCAAGAGTTCCTTATATAGCTTTTCAAAGGGGTAATGAAAGGTCGAATCTGAGCGATCTCAAGGAATATGGAAGGCCAGGAGTCAAGTGAGTCGGATCCATGTCAAAGAAAACTCCAAAATGATTTGGATTTTGCACACATCCCGATGTACGTGGTTTTAGTGGTCAAACCCATGTATATACGCAATTAGGGGTTTAAAAGTCACGTATATGAATTTTCACATGTTTTTAGGGATGGTATAGGAAACATCAAAGGACAAAAAATGGTCCAAGGGGTCTAAGGAGTATGCAGAGGGATAGGGGAAGGCCATACAAGTGTGATTCACCTAGAGTGGTAAAATCATCTATAACAATGACTCTATGATGACCAATTACAATAGTAACACCCTGACGGAGGAATAATAACATCTCCCTTGGGTTACATTGGTAAAATACATTTAGAATATCCTTTGAAGTTATAATATTTCAACAATCCCCCTTAACGAGAAGGTTATTATACTGACAACATCATCATAGAATATAGGAGAACCAGGAGACAATATCTTTAGCAGTATTGAGGTAATACATCTATATGTCATAGGAAGTTTTAATAATTAGTAAGTCAAACAATTACTCCTCAATGTATTCATCTTCTACATCACACGATGACTTGATCCTTTTGATGCAACACTTTAACCTCTCAATCCTTTGTAGTAGTACTTCGATCTTCTCGATCCTTGGTAGTAGCACTTTGATCTTCTCGATCCTTTGTAGCAACACTTCTTGAACCTTTTCGATCCTTTGAAGAAACACTTTGATCTTCTTGATCCTTTGCAGCCATGCTTTGATCTACTTGATAATTTTCCACCACACTACCCGCAGTACATATGATCTCTTTGCGGGATGATAAATCCCTATCACTTTACGACATAGGTCCAAGGATGATGCAATCCTCCATTAGCCTACTCCCCCTTAATGAGGAGGATCCATAGTATCAACCAAATGAATCATCTACAACTGAATGTATATCTTAGTTGCACCTAGATGCAGGCCCTATCATCTATAAAGACTCATCATGGAACATACTCAACTTGTTAGGGCTAGGAACACTCCTGAGTGAGTGTTATACTACGGCATGTACACATACATGTAGGCATACTCTCTATTAGCACCCTGTAAATTTTCAATGGCTGCTAAAATAAGTCACAGGGGTAATCATTTCAACCATCTTTAGACCGTATTTCTAACTGATATGGTCAAAGAGGGATCTCTCTTTTCACAAAGGAAACACATATATAAATATTTGGGAAACTCGCAGAAGGATATATTTTTGTAGGTAGTAGGGTGTTGATATATTTACCGAATGGCAGAACAGACATGCAGAAAAATCATTGGGCCATGGAGTCAAATACCGAATCAATCAAGGCTATTATAGCATAAAAGAGAAAGGGAATTTACTTTGTATTCTGAGGCAAAGTAAGTAGCAAAGTCAAATATTTTTCAAGAATGGTGAAGGGAGAAGGAGAGGGAAATCCCAACGAAGCAAGAGGCACCTATCTATGGATGAATCTATTGCACCATCTTTATTAGAATAAACAACAAAGGTTGATATCTATAGCAGATCATAGGAGATGAATTCCAAAGCATTTACCAGAACACAGTAACAAATGCAACGTCTAATACTAGGAGTTATTAACTAAGAGTGAATTCCATGTATACTAATATAGAGTGCATTAGCAGAAATACACATAAATGAAGTGATAAAAAAGAGACATAGAATGAATGTAACCACCATGATGAATCTTAAAAATGCGAGAGAATATTTCTCATTATCCAGACCAAGAGAGTTACAGAAACAACACAAGAGAAAAATAATTTCTAAATGAAAATTCCAACCCTTGCCTCACTAAATGATGACTTATTCATAATGTTGTGGCTCCCAGTACCAACCCCAAAACAAATCCCAATTCTGTTACAAAATTTCATGAATCAAATATCGAGCCATCATTTAAAATCACAATGATTTCTTAAAGGGGCATGTTTGCCATGATTCTTTTCCTGAAATTTGCCTTACAACACAGTAGCCACATCGACCCTAAAAAACAATTTTAGAAGGGGAGGTGCACGTTTTCTTACTTTGATGGTGACGCCCAACTCTTTCTAACAGTTTCAATTTTTTAGGCATTGCGATACTTCTCTGAATCTCACTCCTACTTTGGCTGAGCATCACATTCATGCAGACCACTTTCCTTCGAGCACCTTGTGTCACATGACCTCATTTCTAATTGTAGATCTCACCTGTGTTGAGATCCACCATTGTCTAATGTGTCCTTTTCATGAACTTTCGTGCTCATCATTCGAGCTAACCTATCTACCTATTTTGGTGACAAATATATCCTGCGTCGTCGATCTGGACCACATCCAATATCAGTCGTTGAGAATTGTAGGGCCCTAAATGTGTCACACCATCCTTCTTCATTAACCACTATGCACTTTCACCCAATGAAAACACTCTGAACCATAGATTAATTTCCCCATAAGATGTCGGTTGTCCATACGAGCGGGACCTTATACCTCTTTGCATCGATTCATTTTGCTAATAGCTGTGCATGTTGTAATCATGAATCATTTCCCCACCGTTGATCACGAGCATTGGAGGATCCTGACCGTTGGATTTTGGGAAGAGAGATGTATTTTTTGATCCTTAATGGTTTGGTGGACCATGCCTTTCCCCTTAGGCAAAAGGTCTCCTACTGTCGATCTATCTAGATGTGCACTTCTGTTGATGATTTTGAGAGTCGAAAAGGTCTAATTTCATTTTCAGGCTTTGTCCTTAGATCTTACCTATCCACTGGTTGTCCTTCAGCCTTGGATGATATCGATCCCATGTGCCAGTTCCCTCCAAAAATTCGTAGCAACTAGTGAAAGCCAGGTGCTAATAGTGGATCCAGCTTAGGGATGTTATCCTCCCTGTGAGGTAGCAAAGAGACATCTAGGCCATGTACCTCATCCATTGGGATGTCCTATCTTACCTGCAAATTCCTGTGATTTAATTGGTAAATTTTTTTTTTTAAGGATGGCATCTCTTAAAGATCTTACGTCCTTCACCTTGGGCTTTAAATATTTCCAGAGGGCCATCCACACATGCAATATATTCTAAAAAAAAAGGAAATGATATATCCAATGATGATGTGACTGAGTTCTTTTACAAAAAGTAGTGTTTGAGGAGCCTTCTGTTAACCAAAGCTCTAGATACCAATCCATATTCCATCTCCTCCAACACATAAGCATTCTTTCCCCTGAAGGCAGAGATATTTTTTGGGCCTTTCCATAGGTTTTCAAACTCTCCATGTTTTCCTTTCTTCACATGGGGAGAATCCCACTGCAACACCACATCACCTATCTAGAAATCATTGGGTTTGGTTCATCTGTCAAAAATATCTTTCATCTTCTCCTAGAAAATCTTGGTCCTATCAAATGTATGCTCCTTTTTCTATTGTAGATCAACTAATTGGTACATCCTCCTCTCGGTGGGATGAGCCTCAACATCCTCTTCTTGTAAAAATCTCATCACTGGTAGGCTTATGGAGTTGGGAAAAATTACTTCTGAGCCATAGAATAGATGAAATGGTGAAGTGCTTATAGACTTCTTTATGCTAATTCTGTCAGCCCACAAAGCGTGGATTAGTTTAGTGTGCCAAGCGTTTTTGTTTTCCTGCAACAACTTCTTTATGAGTCTCATAAGGATTTTATTTGAGGACTCAGCCAGTCCATTACCCTGGGGGTAGTAAGCTGTGGAATTCCCCAGCTATATTTGGTATTTGAAACAAAATTTTATCATTTTCTTGGACTTAAAGATTGAGGCATTATCAGTAATTATTTTCTTGGGGACATCAAACCTGGACAGGATATGCTCCTCCAAAAACGACATGATTACTGTTTCGATGGCATGTCTTGTGGGAATGGCCTCAATCCATTTCGTGAAGTAATTAGTGGCAATCAGGATCCACCGGTGTTGCCTTGAAAAGTGAGGATTAATTTCTCCAATAAAATACATCCCCCATTGCTGGAAAGGGGCTTCAAACTAGATGGGCTTCAAAGGAAATGGTGACAATTTTTGTTTGCCTTCAAAAATTTGACATTTATGGTAGGCCACTACCTTCTTGTGGGTATCAAAGAGTATCGTAGGCCAATATAATCTGACCCGCATAATTTTTTTGACCGTGGCTTTCTAGTAGTGATTCCCTCCACATTATTCTGCATGAAATTCCTCAATGCATCCTTTGGCATCGTGTTCATCCACAAAATTCAACAAAATTCCCCAGGATCCTTCCAGTACAACTTCTTGTTCAGGATGCAAGACCTTGTTACTTTCTATTTGAGGAATCTGGATCTAGTTTTATCCATGCCTGGTGGAACCAACAAATTCCGTAGGAAAAAAAAGATGTCAGCATACTAAGGTGACGATAGAAAGTGCTCAGCTATTGGGGGGTCTAGCTGTCACTGAGGATCCAACTCTTTAACTGACAACTTATTAATGTTGTGCAGGTTGAGGGAATCACAATTATAATGGGCCATGCATTTATCTATCCCTTGGACTTTGACCAACTTCATGGATTTTATTCTAGGTTGTACTCGAGTATAATTGCAATCCATTTTCCTTTTCGTCCCTCTGGATCCGGTTGAGTTAGGATGTCCTTCAAATAGCTGTTGGGAACATGGAATATAATATGGAAATGTAGGATGTACACTCTAAAATCCTTTAGAACCTGCACCAGAGCATATGCTTGTTTTTCCAAGATGTTATATTTCAAGAGAGCATCCCTCAAATTCTTGTTGTAGAAGGAAATGGGATGCTCATATCCTTCATGGTTCTTTTGCAGCAACACCCCTGCCACCGTATGCTCGGAGGAAAATGAGAATATGAGGAAATATTTGGAGAAATATGGGCTCACGAGGACAGGTGCCTCAGCTATGGCCTTCTTTATTCTCTCTAAGGATTTTTTGGCTTTGGGCATCCACCTGATCTCTTGGTCCTTCCCTAACATGTTAGTTATATATTTGGCTATTTTGGAAAATGCAGCAATAAATATTCTGAGGAAATTTACCTTTCCTAGGAATGATTGAACTTATTCCTTATTCCAAGGGAAATCAATTTTGCTAATAGCCTCGACCCTCTTCAGATCTATATTGATTCCTTCTCGAGAGATTATATTCCTGAGAATCTTTCCTTCCTTCATAGCAAAGAAAGAATTTTTAGGGTTTAGGGAGATTCCAAATTTTATGCACTTCTTGAATTTTTTCAATAGGTGAGAGACATGTTCTTCATCATATTTGGAGAAAATGGTGATGTCATCCAGATAAATAACCAAGATTTTATCCTTTTCATTTGTGAATTCTATATCCATGGCCCATTGGAATGTTGCACCCGCGTTCATCAGCCCAAATGGCATTTTAGCGTACATGAAGGTACCCCAAGGGTGGTGGAAGTTGTCTTCTCCTGGTCACTAAGATGAACCACGATATAGTTATAACCCGAGGAACCATCCAACGTAGAGATTCTCTCAGAACGTACTACTTTCTACAAGATATGGTTCATTTTGAGAAGGGGGTAATGGTCCTTCAAAGAAACTCTATTCAAGTTTCTAAATTCAATACAAATTCTTATTTATCCATTCTTTTTTTTGACAAGGACCAGGTTCACCACCCAACGTTTGAATTCAAGGGCTACAATGATTTTGGCTTCGAACAATTTCTTGATATCCTTTTCCACCAGGGGCAATAGCTTGGGGTTCATTCTTCTAATCTTCTATTTGAACGACATCTCATCCTTCTTGAGTTGTATGGTATGCTGGGTGATATTGGTGTCGTAAACCTTGAGGTAGTTTTAACTCTAGGAGAAGACATCCAAATATTCTTCCATTAATGAGATATAACTCTATTTGGATTCAGGGGGGAGATTTCTCACTATTTTGATGATATTAGGTTTCTCTTTTATCCCAATATTTACCTCCTTTATATCTTCCCAGTTTGGGACCAATTGAGGCTCTCTTGCTACATCATCTGGATCGAATAGTTTCTCTAGAGGGACTAGACTTCTGGGGATGGAATTTCCCTTTAGCTTTAGAATTTATTTTCCACATAGATTATTCTCATACCCCTCTTGCAACTCAGGCTCTTTCATTTCAGGCTCCTGAATCCCCTCCTCCTTGGTTTCTTTGTTATCATCCACATCATTGGGATCCTCTTCCCAAACTGCTTCCTTTTGGATCCATTGTTTTCTTTTGCAAATTTTATTGAATGGGGGAGCCCTCCCCCTGAAATTCATTGTCTTCATCGACAACAGTTCCCTCAAATTCCCCAATGAGAGTGAGGAACTGGTGGATTTGTTTGTCATCTTCGAATACTTGCTAGTTTTTTAGATTGTTCGAGACGAAAGGTTTGTGCCTCACTTGAATTTCATTCCTCCCTATAGGGTTCTCAATTACATTGAAAGTTGATGCTGAAGTGGCTAGGGAATCAACCATGCAATTTTGTACTCTAGGGATCAGCTTGAAGCTACATTCCTCAAAACCTTCTATGAGGTCCTAGGCAGCGTTCTAGTAGCTTCTCATCTGTTGATTCCTGGATTGATATTAGCCAGTCATTTGCTTGATTACCAGCTCAAAATCTCCATGCAACACCACCCTCCTGACTTGGATATTTTTTAAGGCCAGGATTTCCAATATCATTGCTTCATATTCTTATTCATTATTTGTATTGTTAGAAACCAGCTTATAGGAGTTCCTCAAAGAGCGGATCCTCAGGGGTATAATCCATATTCCTGCCCCTTCTCCTTCTCTGTAGATCAATCCATCAAAATCCATGTCCCATATTCTACTTAATTCCTCTTTGGTAGGTTCGAAGGAAACATTATGTAAATGTGAACCTTCTTCGTCCCCATCTATGAAGAAAATAGCAGATCCCATCTCTGTGTACAGCGAGTATATAGGGTGGTTTTGCATCCTTTCAGTACTGGTTACCATATAGGCCAATTTTTATTCTCGAAAAAGTCTTCTCTATATTCCAAAAACAGGAATAGTGGCATATGACATGTCCATCCAGAGGGTGCCTTTGAGCTTGGCCACCCAATATATAGATAACATAATCCTGAATTTCAGGGGAATGTCCACCACCACCATGCGCATGACTAGGGTTTTAGTTGGGATTTGAGCAAGAGAGATGACCAAGTCTTTGATGAGACTCAGGCATTTGAATTTATTAGAATCAAAAGAGAATAGATCCTTATAGGGTCTAGTCACTTCCAATCCTAGTTGATCCATGATCATTCTAGGCATCAGGTTGTGGGAGGCTCATGAATCGAGCAAGGAATTGTGAATGTTAAGGATAAAATATAAATGAGAAACTTTTTCATTGGAGGGTTTGTCTACATGGGGGCCGAATAGGATGGTGGGCTTATCATCTTACAAATTCAGGTTGTCTGATACGGTAGATATTTCCCCTAGAGGTTGCAAAACCGTAGAAATTTTGGAATGATATTCTGATATCTTTAGCAGTTCGGTGAGGGGGATAGATATTTTAATCTTTACAATTTCATCCTCCGGGTTGAAAGAAACTTTCCCCTGGTCATATTTTTGGGGATTGTCTTCCCTTCGTTCCTTCCCTCTGGGCTCTAGAATATTCTTGGGGTTATCTCTCGGGGTGGGTCAGATTTTTTCTTGCTGGAAGAGGATTTGTTCCCTACCTCTCTATTTTTCATGACCATTACATCTCTATTCCTCTGGATGATTTGTCTCTGTGTGTCCAAGACAACGAGCTGGTAGCCTCTTCTAAATTCATTTGTTTTTCCTGGAAGTATCTCTCTTCTTTTTAGGAGGGAATTGTCATGCTCTTCCATGGTGAGGAAGGTGGTATGGGACTCAGTATCTAGGTGATGGATTTCATCCTCATTTTGAATTTCCCCATCCTGGTCCACAAAATTTCTTGGAATGGGGGTTTGATAGGTGGGTTAGGAGGATTCCTCTTCCTATTCTGGGCAATTTGAGGCCTTCTAGAATTTAGATTTGTTTTTTCTTTGTTCTTTTTTTTCCCTAGGAGGGGGCCTGCCATCTACTGAGAGCCTCTCCATCATTCTTTCCATGGTTCTCAGCATTGTATCAATTATGGCTTCTTGCGAGCTCGAGGTGGAGGGTTTTTCTAACTCTGTTTCCACCTTTTGCTTGCCTTCCTCTCTTCTCCATTCCCCTTCATATATTTTATTCTTTATCGCAGCGATAAGGTTCACCTCCACTTCTATGGCATCTTTCATCATGGTTGCCAAGGAGGTCGATATTCTTTCTCTTAGCAATAAGGAGAACTCACCATCAAAATATTCCACATACTGGAGCTGGGAGGAACCTATGGGAGGTTTGAATTGATCAGGGATAGAATTGTACACTTTCATAAACCTGTCCAAGAATTCTTGGACAGATTCTCTCTCCTTCCTCCTCATGGAAGGGTACTGAGAGAGATACTGCTCGGGGTTCTTTTGATCTTCCCACTTGTCTTTGAAATCATCCTCAAAATATTGATAGATTCATTTGCGAGGTTTTTATACCATCTCCTTGCTTCTCCAACAAGGGTCTAGGTGAATAGATTGACCTTAACATCATTGTGGTCCACCTCTTCCAGGTCGAGCCAGCCTGAGAACCATCTTAGATGTTCTTTAGCCGAGTATCCCTTTTGTCTATAGAACTTCCTCAGTCTAGTGGCGTACCCCAGGGGGAGTTCATGTAGAGCCACATGGAGGCATATGGGAGAAAATATGTTTCCCATTCTTGGGGGTGTAATAGGGTTTTTTAGAGAGTTTAGTACTGGGTGATGGGAATTGATAAACTGTGAGGCACAGAAAGGTGGTGAGGGATGATAGAATTAGGAGATGAAGGCTGAACTTGTTTAGAAGTGAGGAGAGATTTAGGTTTCAATGGACATTTCCTTATGCCATCGAGTTTCGATAAGTATTGATCAACGATGAATTTGAGGCACTCGGAGTCTGGTAGGTACAGGAAACCTCTAACTGGAGACTCATAGGCCTGAGGTGACCATACGATGTGGGGAAAGGAAAATGAAGAGGTGTCTGATGCTAGGTTAGAGAGACTAGATCTAGATTTAGTTCTGGGCAGGACTAACCCACATTCCTCATTACAATGTTCAGAAATATTGCCAATAGAAATAGCATTAACCTTTGTAGCCTCTTGGATTTTTGGATCAAACTTTCAGGGTCGAAAAATTCTTGGAAGGAATATGCATCGGCTTTCCTTCTCATATGAGTTATTTTGGTCACCAATATTTCCCAGTGGAGCTGCTTTCACAGTTTTTATGGAGTCTCCAGAGCATGTGCAACCAATTGTGTGTCTAGGACCGACTGCTCAACCAGGTCGTAGAATTGAAGCTGTGTCATTTTTCTCGAGGAGATAATAGAAATTAGGTCCCTAGAAATGGCACCAAGATGTTAGCACCCTGTAAATTTCTAGTGGTTGCTACAAGAAGTCATAGGGGTAACCATTTGAACAAGATTTAGACTGTATTTCTAGCTGATACAATCAGAGAGGGATTTCTCTTGTAACAGAGGAAAGAAACACATATATATAAAGATTTGGGTAGCTTGAAGAAGGATAGATTTCTATAGGTAGCAGGTTGTTGATAGATTTACTGAGTGGCAGAAAAAACATGTAGAAAAATCACTGGGCCATGGAGTCAAATCCTGAATCAATCAAGGATATTATAGCTTAAAATAGAAAGGGAATTTCCTTTGTATTCTGAGGAAAAGTAACTAGCACAGTAATTCAAATATTTTGCAATAATGGTGAAGGGAGAAGGAGAGGGAAATACAAACAAATCAAGAGGAACCTATCTGTGGATGAATCTCTTGCACCATATTTAGTAGAATAAACACCAAAGGCTGATATCTGTAGTGGAGCATACAAGATGAATTACAAAGAATTTACCAGAACACTGTAACAAATGCAGTGTCTGATACTAGGAACGCTTAACTAAGAGTGACTTCCATGTATACTAATCTAGAGTGCATTAGTAGAAATACACATAAATGAAGTGATAAACAAGAGACATAGACAGAAGGTGACCACCTTTATGAATCTCAGAAACACGAGAGAATATTTTCCATTATCCAAACCAAGAGAGGTACAGAAACAACAAGAGAGAAAAATGATTTCTGAATGAAAATTCCAACCCTTACCTCACTAAATGAGGACTTATTTATAATGCCATGGCTCCCAAGACCAACCCCAAAACAAATCCCAATTATGTTACAAAAATTTTCTTGGGCTATCATTTAAAACTGCAACGATTTCTTGAGGGGGCATGTTTTCCATGATTTTTTTCCCCAAATTGGCCTTATAGTGCAGTAGCCACGCCGACCCTAAAACAAAAATTACAGAAGGGGAGACGCAAGTTCACTTGCTATGATGGTGATGCCCACATCTTTCTAACGGTTTTAGTTTTTCAGGCATGGCGATGCTTCTCTAAATCCCGCCCCTACTTTGGCTAAGAATCACATTAGTGTATATCCCTTTCCTTCGAGCACCTTATGTCACATGACCTTGTTTCTAATAGTACATATCACATGTGTTGAGATCTGTCATTTTCTATTGTGGCCTTTTCACACGCTTTCATGCTCATCATTCTAGCTAACCTCTCTGCAGCTTTTTGTGATGAAGTCGTCCTGCGTCATCAATATGGAATGAATTCAATCTTTGCCATTGAGAAATGTAGGGCCCTAAACGTGTCATGATAAACTTTTTCATTAACCACCATGCACTTTCACCCAATGAAAACAATCAAATCCATAGATTAGGTGCCCCATTAGATGTTGATCGTCCATACGTGCATACCTTACTACCTCTTTGCATCACTTCATTTTTCTAACAATTATGCATGTTGTCACCCGGAATCATTTACCCGCCATTCATCATGAGAATCGAAGGATCCTGAACATCAAAGTTTGGGAGCAGGGAAAAATTTCATGATCCTCCATGGTTTGGTCGACCATTCCTTTCCCTTTAGGAGAAAGGTCTCCCACTTTCGATCTATCTAGTTGTGCACTTGTGTTGTCTATTTTCAGGGTCGACAGGGTCTAATTGCATTTTCAAGCTTTGTCCTTGGATCTTGCTTATCCACTAGTTTTCCTTTAGCTTGGGATGACACTAATCCCATGTGCCAGTTCCCTCCCAAAATTCTTATCAACTGGTTCGAGCGAGGTGCTAACACTCTCCATACAAGAGTATTGTCTAGAGAGTATATCTTGACCGCATACAAATGTCAGCCGACATCATATAACATCCTTGGAACTAAGGCTAGTTTTATAGCTGATTTTACCACACACGGTCGATCACATATTGATGGCCTTCCCTGTCCCTCTATAGACTCTTTAGATCCCATGGATTCATATTATCATTTAATGATCCAACTTGATCCCTTAAAAACCCATGTTTATTGTTGTACGCAACTTTTAATCCCATACTCCCGTGTACATGCGACTTTTGACCTAAAACTCATGTACATCGGGATGTCTGCATAAATCCAAATATTTTTGGAGTTTTCCTCATAGGAGTCCAAATAAATTGACTCTTGGCCTTTCAAATGCCTCAAGAATGCTGGGAGTTGACCCTTCATTACCATCTTGGAGTGTTATAAAAGGAACCCCTTGGATACATTGAAGAGGAGGGATTGAAGAGCAAGGAAACTATGGTCCATTGTTGCCATAGTTTTCATATACTTGAGTCTGCATCCCTTTGTCCCTTTGGAGCAATTTGTGTTCTTCCCAAGGTTTCCTTTTCTTTTGATCTTGCTATCGAGAGATGGACGATTGAGGTGGTGGAGGCCTAGGTGGAGGACTCAGTTTCTCCAGTTCGTAGACGTGCTGACAGAGGTTGTCACTATTGTAATATCTGATTTTATTAATAGAAATATCTTTTCCTGTCCAATTTTGTGTAATTGAATATGAATATTGAATCCATGGATATGTTTAATTGTTTATGAATCATTGATTATATATACTAGAATAGGTCTAACACACTATTATGTAGCATGCTTTTCGTCTTTACAGTTGTTAAGAGTGAATTGCTAGCACAAGCATGAATTGGAAAGCTCAACGGGGATCTACTTCAACCTTTGGGAACAAGGTATGAATTGATATCCCTTAGTGTTAGATGTTTGGTTTCTCTTGCATATTGGGAAATATTGATTTCTATTGTCGAGGCTGTCTATTGTCGTACACCCCAAGCCATAGGAAGTTTCTCTCCGTAACAGAATTGGCGACCATACCGGGGAGGTTCCTAGTTATTTCTATTTGGGGGTTTTTGGTATTCAATGTACTTGAATTTCTCTTGAGTTCTCTATTTTTGTGTCGGGTCTGGAGGCATGTTTTCCCAATAGGGTCCTAAAGAAGTAAATTTTGTCTTAGCTTGTCTGTTTTCCCTATTGTTCTGCCTCTTTCTTCATGTACGTGGGTTTTTCTTTCACAGTCGCATATACACATAGGTTTTCCTTGAACAGTCACATATATACGCCCTTTTACTGAGAACAATCACATATGCTTTGATTTTGATCCTTAGTGGTAGGATTAAGTGTTGTTGGGTGATTTTTGATGATTGCTGATTCTTCTTGGATGCTTCTGGAGTATGTATACACCCTCTGTTTCTGACCAGAGACTAATTTTAGTTTACTTTTTATGTTTTCTTCTTGTCATCCATTTATCCATTTTTTGCTTGTTTTGAGATTAGTGCATTAGGTATCTTTTACCTTAGTGCCTTTCTTGGCTACTGTTTGTAAGTGGTTGCGGAGTCTGGGGGTTGTAGAGTCATTTACTTGCTTACATATCTCATTCATTACAAAAAATACAATTTTTTTTTCTTTTGGCATAGTTATGCATCTCTTACATTTTGCATTGGAACAGTACTTGCATTAGGTTTTCTTACTATTATTATAGTTATATTTTCATATAAGAATGATTGCACTTACATTTGAAGGAAAAATTGTGCACCTCATGTAGTGGCATACCTTGTTCTTCATTCTACACATTGCATTTGGCATTGCTTGTTAGGTGTGCATATTTACTTTATTGCTAAGTCATAACTTCATTGGTTGCATGACCATTTACCCTTTGAGTAATCATAACCAAATAAAATCAACACTTAATAAAATCAATTACACTCTTTTGTTTTCTAGGGTGCATCAACAAGAATAGGCTTTGGGGTCTTGGAATAGTTCATTGTGAGTCAAATGTACAAGACCACTAAACAAAACAATTAGATATTTGTCCAGGTGAGAGTTTGAAACCCTTGATATAATTAGTGTTTCTCAGGATGCTCCTCTTACATGGTAGCTAAGCATGAGGCAGTGCACATGATTGTGATTGGGATGACCCCTGGTCACTTTCTTTGAGCACCAGAGATATTTCCAATATTGTATTCGTATATGGGGGCCTTTGAGGTATTGATTGGTGCACCCTTGGGGTACTAGTTATGCTTTTAGGCTTCAGGATTTGCTACACTACCCATACGGTCAATCCCGCATGCAACTGTCTTCCTAAGAATTGCTTATATTGAGGTGACCTTAGTTTTCTTACATAGGTTATCGAGGGGGTATTTGCATAGGTTATTGTACAGGTGTCCTGGTTAGGTAGGGGTTGGATAGCATAGTCGCTATATGTGTTGAAGCTGAAGGCCACTATATTGGTTACGAAACTCTTATTTTTGTGTATGGGAGTCTCAAGCCTCTCCTAGGTGAGACATACCCTATTTGTTTCGGATCTCACTTATCCTACCCTTGCCTTTCTTGTGATTTGCCTTTATATTTTCTTAGGTGTATTCTCTATGCACGCTAGTTTGCTTAGGGTTGTGTAGCTAGATCGAGTCTTTTCTTTTTATTGAGTCATTATGGATTTGGGTGCGGTAGCTCGATTTTCTCATCGTTTATCATGACTTCCACCTTCCACGTCTCATCCTCTTTTGGGATAGAGAACCAGATAGTCTAGGTGGACTCATTCTCACTTTGATTCATACACTATGGGTGATCATGAGCATGATATTCCAAAGATTCCTAATTTTCCTTGTCATGTATGCGAAGATGAACCTCCTAGCACATACGGGACTCCAGTAGGGCTTGTTCATCATTCGGCTGGGTCGTCACAAGAATATTTTCCATAATTTATAGAACCCACACACCCTAATCGGTAATATTGTCTTGCAGGTGATGAGACTCACCATGCATATGCTAACACTCGCACTATTAGGTATGGAATTCCTGATATTCTGGAGATCAGTCTGGTACCTCATGACAGATCAGGTATTGACCTTGGTATTTCACCTAGGGGCACGTCCATTTCTTTCCATGTGGAGAGGTTTGGTAGTTCTAGTCACATTACACCTTCCATCCCTACGGTGGAGGTTCCTTCACACACACATCCTAGGCCTAGCACTAGTGTTCCTATTCGGGGACCAGAACCTAGAAATGTGAATATTGGGGGCACGATTTATATTCCTTCACACATTCCCTCGTCTTCTGCACCAATCCTTTCAAATTCATTTTTGACCACACATCCTCCCCCTAACTCTAGTGGGCCTTCGGTACATAGTTCTGCTACTAGCCATGTCCATCCTACTTCTGCTAGCAGCGTTGTGTCACAGGGCCATGTGCCTCTTTTTGTGTTAGCAAGATATGTTTATTCCCATGGAACATCCCATGTATCTTCCCATGGGCCAGCTCATGGACCTTCCTATGGACTATCCCATGGTCCAATTTATGGAACATCTTATGGACCTTATTACAGACCATCTTACAGATAGACCTACAGACCTTATGGGTCCAGGTATCAACCTGTGTATCGGTCACCTAATTATTTCTTTGTAGCACCACAGCCTGAAGCTACCCCAAATCACAATACTTACATGCAAACCTATATGGGCCAAATGGGAGGTGGTTATTATCCCATTGGCCAAGGCCATGGTATATATAGCATTTATCCTTATGTGAACCATTCCTATCAGGGAGCATGGAACCAACCGAATCAACTTAGGCTCCCTTTCCTTGCAACTTTGAATCTACCTGATCTATCGATATTGACAAACGATCCTATATCTCATGACTTGGAATGGACAACAGTTCCTACCAAAATTCCTTTGGACATTCCAAAGTTCAAAGGTAGGGCTGGTAAAGATCATGGTGAGAATGTTACAACCTTCCATCTTTGGTGCTCTTCAGATTCCTTGAACAATGATTCTGTTTGCTTGAGACTATTTCAGTGCACCCTTATGGGTCCTACAATGAAATGGTATATAGAGTTACCTGGGGGGACATATTATTCATTTCATGACCTTTCTATGACTTTTCTCAACCACTTCTAGCTACCCATGCATTACGATGCCGGTACCAAACTCTTGTCGACATTTCTACAAGACAAAGCCACACATATTTCAGATCATATTCAAGAGTGACGTAGATGGAAGAGGATGATTAAAGCCTTTATACCACCATAGTTTCTTCTAAATTGGTTCTTCAAGTCATTGCTACCATATATCATGAAGGATATTTCCACATCCAGAGTGCAAAATGAGGACCAAGCTATTTTTAGGGCCCAACAATTGGACTTGATTTATGCTAAGTCTGGGCTCCTTTATGAGATCATATCTAATGCTTCGTGTTCCAATTTTGATCCCAAGTTTAAACCTATGCCACATGCTGATGGTATTGTTCACTTCGAAAGTACCAAACCTACAGATTCGGCTATGAAACAAGCGATCTAGTTATCTCTTAACTAGTCTGTGTTGGGGCAAGTTGCAGCTTCGCCCTTTCCTACCCAGTCAGCAGATGTAATTTTTCTTGCAGTCATGAAACCAAAAAGGTAACCAACAACCTGGAAGAAATAAAAATAAATAAAAAAATGATAAGAATGGTGGGAATAATAATAATAATGGGGCTACTGATAAGAAAAATAACAACAATAATAATGCTGGGGGGGACAAGAAGTCTAAGCATAAGGTTAAGTTTCCTTGCAAGTTGTGCAGGGATGACCACCTCACTCACTTGTGCCCTCATAAGGAAGATGCTTTCAATTTCATAGCATAAGGCCCAGCTGTGTTTACAAATCATTTACCAAATAATAAAAATATGAACTCGAGGACTATGGATCCCGACTGTGAGTCTAGGGGAACTCCAAATCCACTGGAAGCTGCTAGTGGCCACGAGTGCATCGACATGGTGAAAGCTACTAGTGTTGTGATGCATGCTAAACATTACGGTTCGTCACAACCACACCTTGGGAAAGAACCTACTCCACCTAAGATCTCTATGTGAATTGAAAAGCCTATGGAAAAGCCTAAAGTTCCTCCTTGCATTCCCAAGGGAATATTGAAGTGCTCGGGGCACAACCCTAATTCTTGAGCCACCCAGAACTATTCAATTGTCAAGGATTTAGGCTATACTCCTTGTGTGATGTCCGCATTAGAAGTACTTCATACTTGTCCTTCACAGAGAAAGGCCTTGTTGTTTGCTCTTGGGGTTTGTGATGATAGCTCTCCTTCCATGATCAAATTTGAAACTCATGGAATATAGCCTCGCTTGCCTTACTATGTGTCTCTTTTGATTCATGTAGAGTGTTTGAATAATAGCGTCATGTGTACTGTGATTGATGAAGGAAATGCCACTTCCGTGATGTATTTGGCTTGTTGGAAGGGCTTAGGTTCTCCCACATTGTCTAAATCTGCGCACATGTTGACTATTTTTGATGGAACATCATTTTTGCCACATGGTATAATTCCTTCCCTATAGGTCCAATTGGGAGGGAAGACTGTTGCGATTGAAGTCAAGGTGGTTGATGTGCCCCTTGATTACAATATTTTGTTGGGTAGGAACTGGGTGTACAATATGCAAGATGTAGCCTCTTCCATATTCGGAGCATTTTTTTTCCATTTAATGGGAAGATCGTTACTATTGATAAAAAATATTCTTAGAATCCAAGTGTAAATACATCATTGGGAGCTTCTATCCTGATTATTGATCATTCTCAGCTAACAACTAAAAATGTGGTTGTGGGTATGTATCCTTCCCTCATGGGAACCTTTAGTTTTCCTGCACCCGTTCTTATTATTGGGTATAGTCTTGGTAGGGATTCTCCCTCATCGAATTTGGTATCCTTTCGCACTTCTCATATGGAGAATCCTTGGATTCTTCCTTCACCGAGTACTTACAGTGTACCTGTCGAGACAGGAGTGTCATTTCCTGCAACATTTGTGGCATATCAAGAGAATATTGATCATGTTGTATAGCCTAGTCCTTCCTCTTTGCGGACGAAGGAGGAGGACCCTTATGTGCTGCCTTCTTGGCAAGTAGAGTCATCTCACTCTTAAGACTTCCTTGATGATGTTTTTCCATATGATGAAGCTATTCTTGAGGCTATGTCAGGGATAGAACAACCTTGGGGAGAGCTCCACCATAGATTGTATTTCCTCCCTAATCTTGATCTGTTAGAGTGTGATGACTTTAGGGATATTATAAGCGAGAAGGTTGGTAGCCCCATTGTCCCATTAAGATTTCCTAGTCATATCATTGAAGGGAACATGGCTAAACTATCACCAACGATTCCTATCAACATTTCTTGCAATCCTGGTAAAATTGAGAATGTTTGCATTGGGGTGAATTGTTCCCTCGATGAGATTAAAGAGTATACTGAGATTTTCAAAGTGTTTCATGATTTTTTTTCTTGGTCATATGATGATATGCTAGGAATAAACCCTCGCATTGTCAAACACGAAATAAAAACCTATCCGTATGTGAAATCGGCTCGACAACGTTTGCATGCCATGAATCCTAGAAAAGCGCCTACTATTAAAGAAGAGATAGAGAAACTGCTCAAAGATAGTTTTATCTATCTTGTTCCCTTGAAGAAGTGGGTTTCAAATCCCATTCCAGTGGATAAGAAGAAGGGAGCAATCCAAATATGCACTAATTTCCTTGAGTTAAATCGAGCTTGTCCTAAAGATAATTTCCCTGCCATTTATTGATCAAATTTTGGATGAGTGTGTGAGAAGTGAGGTGTTTTTTTTTATGGATGGATTTTCCAGGTATAATTAGATACAAATTAAACCTGAGGACCAACATAATACTTCATTTATTTTTCCTTGGGGAACTTTTGCATATCGGAAGATTCCCTTCAGCCTTAAAAATTCCAAAGCTACGTTTCAACGGTCCATGAATTTTGCCTTTCAGGATCTCAAAAATATTATTGAAGTGTATTTGGATGAGATAGATACTCACTGTCATTTGAGGGTGCGTCATCCTTATCATTTGCGATTAGTTTTCGAAATATGTCGTCATTATCAAATTTGATTAAATACTCACAAGTGCATCTTCTGTGTGAAGGTTGGTCATTTAGTAGGATTCATCATATCTAAGGAGGGTATTCGAGTCGATCCCTTGAAGGTTGAGGAAATACTTCAATTGTATCCCCCGCATAACATTCGACATATTCAATGTTTACAAGGTATGGCAAACTTCTTGCGAAGCTTCATAGTCAATTTTTCTAGTTTGACTAAATGATTCATGCGTTTGTTGAACAAAGACACCCCTTTTGACTGAGATGAGTGATCCCAAGAGTCTTTCGATTCTCTTATGAATGCCTTGGAATCGGCCCTCGTGCTTAGACCACCAGACTATAGCTGTGACTTTTTTATTTATGTGGTCACGTCTCAAGAGACAGTTGGTATGGTATCAATTCAAGAGGATTATAAGCTCCATGAGAATGTCATATATTATCTGAGCTGAAACCTTATTGATGTGGAACTTCATTATTTCCATGTCGAGAAGCTATCCTTAGCCACCATCCATGCGGTTCAGCATTTGAGGCATTACATCCTCCTTCGCTAAACTTTGGTCGTAGCTCACATCAATCCATTTCAGTTTGTCCTCACCAGAAGGATGATTGGGGGAAAATATAATAAATGGATTGTGATATTGCATGAGTTTGATCTCAATTTTGTTTCAAAAAAATTGAAGAAATCATTAATCTTTGTTGAGCTCATATCAGATTTTCCAAACTTCGATGAAGAAGAGGTTCATGAGTATTCTCTTATTGATGAGCATATCTTTCTCATCTCAACAGTAGACCCTTGGTATGGGGATATTATTGTTTATTTGCAAACATTGAAGGTTCCTAATCACCTCTTACGAGATGAGTGATGATGACTACGTCACGTAGGGAATAACGACCTCATAGTGGAGGATACTTTGTATTGCAGTGGGGTTGATTCCATTTTACATTGTTGCTTAACTCATGAGGAGGTTGAGGTTGTGCTTAATGATTGCTATGGAGGGGTGTGTGGTGGTTATTTATTTGGGTTTTCTACAGCCCAAAAAATTTGCAAGCAGGTTATTTTTGGTCCTCCATCTTTAAAGATTATGTTAATGCGGTCAAGAGGTGCCACCCTTGCTAGGTGTTTTCACGTAATATGCCTTCACATCCGGTCCCGTTGCATCCTATTATTACCGTTGGTCCCTTCACCAAGTGGGGGGTTGACTTTATGGATTGTAACCCAGCTTCATCTGGGGGGCACCATCATATTATTGTGGTTGTGGATTATTTCATGAAATGGGAAGAGGCTGTGCCTACTATCAAATCTGACAGTGAAATAGCTACGCATTTCATATTTAATGAGATTATCACTCGGTTTGGCATTTAGAAGGATATTATCACTGACCATGGCAGGCACTTTCAAAACAAAATGATGGAAGAGTTATCTTTGAATTTGGGATATAAGCAAGAGCACTTCTCTTCTTATTACCCTCAAGCGAATGGACATGTCAAAGCAGTGAACAAGTCACTTAAGTCCATTCTTCAACAAACCATCACAAAGAGCAATGATAATTGGCATATCATGTTGTATCCTCCTTTGTGGGCCTATAGAATTGTGGTCAATACTGCCACTGATTTTTCTCCCTATCAGCTTGTGCATGGGGTGGAGTTAGAATTACAAGTTGAATGCGAAATCCCTTCTTTGAAGCTAGTTGTGGAGGTTTTAGAAGAGACATACGCATTGGAAGAATGACTAGTCCACTTAGAGTAGCTTGATGAGCAACGCTGAGATGCTTTATTGGCTCTTGAGGTTAACAATTGTTGCATTAAGGTCCAATATGATAAGTCTGTTCTCCCTACGAGGTTTAGTGAAGGTGACTCGGTCCTTTTGTGGGATCAAGATAAGGAACCCTTGAAGGCAGAAACGTTTAACCCAATGTGGCATGTTCCTTACATGGTTAAGCATGTCTTAGAGAAAGTTTCCTATGATTTGGTGTATTATGAAGGGAAAGCCTTGGTGAAGCCTAGAAATGGGCTCTATCTTAAAAATTACTATGCATGTATTCAACTAGGGATGACATGTTTTATATCATTGTACATTTTTCCATTGCATAGTCAGGTCTCCTTATGATGATAAGGTTTGATGATTAGATTTCATTTTTTATGGCAGATGTCAATGGAGTCTTTTGTTTACATAGGATTCGCTGATGGTGCTAGCCTCCACACTCAAAAATCATCTTTGGTTGCTTGCGTTATCTATACTCCCACGGGTCAAGTGTTGTGTTCAGAAGGCGTATGTTTGTAGTATTCATCAAACAATGTTGCTGAATATAGTGTTGTGATTGAGTTATTGCGGGATTCCATTTCACATGGTTTTCTTTCTCTTGAGGTACGTATTGATTCACAATTAGTGGTTTGACAACTTAATGGCTTGTATCATATTAGGGATATGACATTATTACAAACATTCTTGCGTGTAATATTATTAGAACGACAATTTGAGAGTATAACATACATTCATGTTCCAAGAAATTTTAATCAAGTTGTTGATTCATATGCTAACTATGTACTAGATTGGCATTTGTTTCACAGACCATTAGCATTTCACAAACACATTTCACACATGTAAATAGAATAAATAATTTATCACCATACATATTTTTTCATTAAGTCCAAAAAGGTGACATCATAATACATAAGTGTCATATACAAAATTGGGGCTTTCGAGCCACCAAAATATACTACACGGTCATACAAAATATACACCTAGGTCTCTAATCCTAAGGTGGAGGAGGGTATTGATCATGGTATCACACCACGGCTTTAGCTAGCCGACGGAATAATTGAACCCATGCCGATGGTACTCCAACCACCTGCCACTACATAGCATCAGAAAAGTCCTCGAGTTGCACCATGGGAACCCTTTGTGTCAAGTGAACAAAGTTTGTGTGGATTCTTTGGAGCATCTACTCCGCATCTACACCCATGATCTCATCACCTCTTCCCCTCCATTGATGATGAGGAAAGCCTTCTGGCCATCATGGTCCCACATCTGCATGTACATGACAGATTTTCATTATGTGTTGTCACACAAAAGCATTTATTTTAATTTCATATATCAAAAAATACAAAAAAAATTAATAACTTAAAAAACAAAAGTGAGTTGGGATTCATTACCTATGTCTCCATATGTTAATCCTAGTGGTATGGGAATATCTAGATCTCCATGGAATTCTATCTGTGCATAGGGGTAGTCGTCTATGGCGATGATCTATCTCCTCTACCAGAGGAACAAGTCTCATGGGTAGGGGTTGGATACCCTTCCCCCTCCCAGTCTCTACTTGACATTGGCCCAGCGATGCTGATCCAGATCCCTAACTCCATGAGGATCTATTTCAACTATAGAGGTTAGTCCTGGTACCCTCTCAAAAAAAATGCACTCAGTATGCTTCTGAACCAATAGTTCCGTACCTTTCCCATATTGCAGTCACTATGTTATTGTTTCATGTTTCTTAGTAGCAAGGTACTCTAGTCATCTATTGTGGGTCATGTGCACTCTACCGCATAAAACATCATTGGCCTTGAGGCCTGGTTGAGCAATGCCAAACCTGCAATCCTTCCTAATTCCAATAGTATGGCTTTCATCCCCAGGTTCTGGACTGTGTTTTTCAGGCCATGAGTCCAAACCTTCTCAATATCGGGAAGGAAATACACAGCCATGTATTTGTCTATAGTAATCCCACCTCCTGGCCCACGGGATCGGAGGTTCACCATCTCCCCTCGTCAGGACAAACCTGTAATAAAATATATTTCCTCAACCTCAATGTTGAGTGACATCCCAACTATCTGAAAGGTATCAGAATCTAGAGTCCAGTAGTCTACTAGTAGCTAGAGTAGTCCTAGATTGTCTCTTAAGCTGCCAAGGAACCAAAAATTATACAACCCACAAGCCCTCAACGCTTGTTGATCAATTAAATATTCTTGTACTACCTCCTAAACATCACCATGCTCTCTCTCTCTCCATTCTATCACAATCCTACACAAAACGTTTTGTGTTTCATCAGTATTTCACTTTGAAAATCACATTTGTGGCCATGCAGGTGACTGTTTTGAGAACAACCGCATATGTATGTGAGTATCGTGGTCTTTTACACATATACCCAGCCCTATACACAGAAAAAGGCCGGATTTCTGCATGGGATGAAACACACATTTTGGGGTGGCCTAAAAAAATAAATTGACCGTGAAAATTTAAACTTTTTACATGAAAATGAAACATAGGGGCAAGGGAATTTACCTGGATCAAACGTGGAGTGATTCTACTCGACGATGCTCCCAAAATTCGCTTCTAAATTTCTGGACTCAAATGCACTATGGTGGGTAAAAATTCAAATGGGATGAATTTTTTTAATTTTTCAAGATTTTATAGAAAATTTTTTGAAATTTTTACCCACTTCCTATAGTTTTTTACCATTTATGACCATTTTTTACTGCTTGGACTAATACAATGTTGTAGGAGTCCGTTTTGAGTGCAGTTTGACCAAGACTTCAACCTGTTCGTGTCTATTACATGTATCATGTCTAAACTAGCATATAGGTTAGGATTTCACATCCGCTTGCATTTTGCATGACCTTATGACCGTTTCATCTTAACCTTATGTTTGAACCCATTCCATGATGTCACATAACCTTCTTCTTCTTGTTAGAAGCGACATTGTGTGAATGGTATAGATTTTCCATAGATGGGTACCCTAGTTAGATCACATATTGCATTTGGTGCCCATGCCGACATTTCTCCTTTAGGTTATGGGAATCATTTTAGTCCCATCATGTCTTTGAGTAAGAGCTTCATACTCCTCTTGAACGTTATGTTGGCCATTCCCCTTGGGACTCCCTTGTATATATCAATTTGTAATTGCATTTTCATGAGTTTTTCTTTCCTTCTTGAGATTTATTCTGACTCCCTGACTTTGAGTTATCAACCATATAGCCTGAACTTGTCTCATGTCTAGCCAAGAAGATTCATTATATATATATTTTGCATCTTGATCATCCCTTTTACTGGGAGGAGACCTTCCCCCAATTGTGATTATCCTACACATATATCCTTGCATTGAGCATAGGCATGTTCCACTTCTTGGAACTAATTTTCTTGTCCCTTGACACTTGTCTCCTCCTAGATTTGTACTATAAAGTACTTTTATTCTTTTTCAAGATTTTCAAAATATCTGAAAAAGTCCAAAAAAATAAAAAAAAACAAAAATCCAGACAGTAAAATATGTTATCTTTGGCAGCAGTTGAGTCGTGTCGCCTTTGAACATAGCACTGTATATCACATCCGTTGGCTGGGTATTAGTTTGACTTTAGGATTTGTACTCGTTAATCTGAGTTTATCTCCACCGAATGGCTAACATTCCAGCCACTATGGAGCCTCTGTTAATGCCTCCTATGTCATGAATATGTCCTAGTTTGCATATCGAGTCCATGCTACCTATCGTAAGTCAGCATTCGCCTTTATTCTCTTGTTTGAAGGAAGTTGAAGCCTGAGTCATCCATTCCTCAGTTATCTTGAATTTGCATGTCGGCCATTCTCGGTACTATTATTGGTTCATGCACAACTTGTTCTTCCACATTATACAACATTGCTAAGCACCTCGTGTTGGTTGATGGGGGATTCCTTAATGCCCTCTTTCCAGTGGATTTCATTCCATCGACATCAGATCGTTTATTTTGGAATAGGAGTCTAGAGTCATTTGACTCCCTTGAGACTTACAATCATCAGTGCTAGGTTCTATTGCCATCAACAGTTTTGGGAATACATCAATGTCCCCTAATCGATGGATTCTTCCAAGTGTTTGACCTCAACAAATCTATTCACACTTGTTCGATTTCACTCTAGTACCTTAACTCCCATTTTTCATTATCGATGGGTGATCTCATGTATGTTAACGGTATACATTAACGAATGGTAATCAGATGATGGACTACTATGTTCAACCTCGGCACATCTATTCACATAGTAGGACATGTACTCGTAGCGGTTTGTGTAGAAGACTTTCCAACTTGGTGGCATTACATATATTCTACCTCCTTAATCGTGCCAATGTTCATGAGATTTCAGCTCTCATGATTTGATTCTAGTGTATACCAAATATCTTCATTCATTATGGAGATCTTGATCTAGTGTACATATTCATCCACTTTGGAGATTCTAGTCTATTGTATATTGTACGTGGCAATGACCACACATGTCACATTTTGTATATCATGCCTATTCATGGACATTGTACTCTTATGTATCCGAGACTGCTCTATGTATTTGCAGTCATATGTAGAGATTTATCATTGTATTGTACTGATGAGTGGCTGATTCTTCCACATAGGTCTTCATTACTCCACTTATGGGATGTATTTTCTAATGTATTTCGGCCATCATGTTACCCTTCTGAATTCACACATTAGGGGGCATCTGTTATAGCTGATTTTACCACACATGGTTTATCACATATTGATGGACTTCCTTATCTCTCTATAGACTCTTTAGACCCCATGGAATCATATTATTCTTTGATGATCCAATTCCATCCCTTAAGAACCCCTGTTTATTGTTGTACATGACATTTAATCCCATACTCAGGTGTACACGCGACATTTGACTGCAAACCCACGTCAATTGGGATGTGTGCATAAATATGAATATTTTGGAGTTTTCCTCATAAGAGTTAAAATAACATGACTCTTGTCCTTCCAAATGCCTTGAGAACACTCCGATTCGACCCTCCATTACCCTCTTGGAGTGTTATATAAGGAACCCCTTGGATACATTGAAGAGCAAGGAAACTATAGTCCATTGTTGCCACAGTTTGCATATACTTGAGTCTGCATCCCTTTGTTTCTTTAGAGCACTTTGTGTTCTTCCCAAGCTTTCCTTTTCTTGTGAGCTTTCTATCGAGAGATGGAGGACTGAGGTGGTGGAGGCATAGGTGGAGGACTTGGTTTCTCCGGTTCATAGACGTGTTGATAGAGGTTGTCACTATTGTAATCTCTGATTTTATTAATAGAAATATATTTTTCTATCCAATTGTGTGCAATTGAATATGAATATTGAATCCATGGATGTGTTTAATTGTTTATGTATCATTGATTATATATTCTAGAATAGGTCTAATGCAATGTTATATAGAATGCTTGTCATGTTTACTATTGTTGAGAGTGAATCACTAGCACAAGCATGAATTAGAAATCTCAATGGGGATCTACTTCAATGATTCGAAACAAGGTACGACTTGATATCCATTAGTTTTAGATGTTTGGTTTCTCTTGCATGTTGGGAAAGATTGGTTTCTAGTGTCAAAGTTGTCTATTGTGGTACACCCCAATCCATAGGAATTTTCTCTCCATAACAGCTAGGACCAATCCCAAGTGAGTGTTATAATACGATGTCTATGAGGACTTATCATAGAGAATCCTTACCACTAAGGTTAGGAACACTCCTAAGAGAGTTTTATTATATGGAATCTACATATAAATGTATGTATATTCTCCATACAAGAGTAATGTATAGAAAGAAGATCTCAATCCAATGTAAATGTCGACCTCATCATCCGTAAGTACTCATCATAGAGCACCCTTACCATTTTGGTTAGGACCACTCCTAAGCCATTTTTATTTTAGGGTATCCACAAATGACTGTGGGTACTCTCCATGTGAGAGTAACATCTACAAGTCCATCCTTAACTAGTAAGGACCACTATCATTAACAGAGTGTTATACCTGTAATCCTCAACAGAGGATATTATCATCCAAAAGTGAATGTTGGACCTTGTCAACATCTTCATGAGAACTTGGCCTCTTTCATGATGGAGCATCACTGTCATCCCATCATCATTGGAAATGTCATCATCACTCCCCATTTCTGAGAGGATCCATATTATCTGTTGACGAAATTGTCATTGATTCCAACATGGAATTGTAGTGATCCCAAAGATTGTCATTGATGCCACCAAGTCCTGTTTGCAGTTCTTTGGACCCCTTACAAAGTGGGTTTGAGATTTGGACCCCTTACAGATTGGGTTTGTTCCTTGAAGCACCTTGTACCCACAAGGATGGATCCTGGATCCACCACCTTGTTGAATATGTTGAAGACCTTGTTGACGGTACTGAAGACCATAGAGATGGTCTTGAAACCTTAATGGATGATGGAGAACCCATATATGGGTTGGAGAAGAATAAATGACCCATTATTTGGTCATTCATGCTTTGATGGTATCATAGTACCTCATGAGAATATTCAAGTACCCAACAAATGATGTCAAGATGGATCTTGACCCTTGAGGGTCTCTTAGTGTGGTTGATGTGGTTGAAGAATCCTATGAATCCTCTTGCCTTCCGAAGAAGCCTTGATGAAGCCCTTGGAACCACACCTAATGGTGTAATGACCTTGCAACCCTTATTGATGTCATGGAGCTCTTATATGATGATGATGACCTTCTATGGTCCTTGAAAGGACATGGAAAGCATAGTACGATGAAGAAGCCCATGGAATCCTTGATGAAGACCCTGATACCCTTGCAAAGGACATGGATCCAACTACATGCAGTCAGGGATGATTTTAAGATCCCCCCCTATATTTATATGTATAAAAAATGGGCGAATCTCTCTGATATATAGGAAAATTTGAAGGTGATTTTATCAATAATATAATATGCCATATATAAAAAAATTGGTGAATATTTCATTTTATTATATAATATTGTAGAATCGTGGCAAATATTTCACTAAGTTATAAGATATTGTAAAATCTTGGCAAATATTTAACTTCATTATAAAAATTTGTAAAAACTAGTGAATCTTTAACTGATTTATAAAATAGTATAAAAATAGAGGAACAACATTAGTCAAATAAAACGAATCACATCATCAAGAATAGAACATGTAGACTCATGAGTCACAACTAGAAGGTGTCAGTGAAACACAACTGCACTGACTACATTCAGGGAAAGTGGGGACTCCACTTGTTATCTCATCCGTTAATGGTCCAACATACATGTGGGGACCTAAATCTTGACAAACTGATAAACTGATAGAATCAGACATTATGCTCGATCTTGGCCTCCACTATCCAGTTGTTGTCATGGAGGCTAATACAATTATGCATTGTAATTATTTGAATTTATTATTGCATTAGATGAATGTTGGTCTCATTCCAATAGGTATCCTACGATCAATGCATAGGAAACTAGTGCATAGACCATTTTTCTCTTCCTTTAGCTATGCAGAGCTCATTTATTTTTTTTGAATAATGATAAGTATTTACAAAGAAAATATACAATCAACATAAACGAATCGAAAAAGTGAATACAATTAATTCATGCAACTAAAAGGTAATAAAAACATATTTTCTCAAACCCTAAAACCAATCTTGATTCAAGCTACAACAAAGGGTTAAATCAAGCATCAAATGAGAACTAGAAGCATTCAAGCGACTAACACAATATTTAACCAAAATACACAAAAAATTCAAAAATCAACAAAATGCTTCAAACAAAAGAAATAAACAAACCATAAAAATTGTCAAGATATTTGTGCTAAACACCAACATGGTTTCATGTACTTGAATGAACCCATTATTGCTTATCAAAAGTGTTGTCAAATCAGTTATTTATCAGTTAATGTTAGGACACTATCTATGTGAAGAGATAGCTCCTAGGCCTAGCTTTCTCCAATTCCAGCATGATTTCTTGTCACATACAAGAAAGAGACAATGTAAGAGATAAACATCAAACCATCAATCTTAAAATAAGCTGCATGAAGGTAATGTATCTCAAATCATCAATGTTAGTACAATGTAGAATATATTTTTCTTTAAAACACAACCTCAAATTCATATATAGTGATCACCACTGACCAACAAGGGTACATGCAACACCTAGACCAAAATAAAACTCAAAACATTTAATAGTATCTAGTTTCAGAACATGCTTCTCTTGCAAGTAAAATTTAGTCATTCAACTATGTCCTTAAGTACTATTTAAGTAATACTCAAGCCTTTCATTGACCTTCTTCTATTCAAATTTCAATTCAGATATTTTTTGTATATCCCATTAAAAATGACTCTTCCCCTGAGGATAACCTCATCATCTTTCCCATGTAAAGCAAAAGTCGAAAAGAAAGACCTTCAATTATGTCTTTCAATGATCCTTTCTTTTGTTTCTGCTGCAAATGAATATTGATTATGAAATGAACATGTGCGATAAAATAAATGATTGATAAATTATTGACAAGGATTGAGAATTGAATTAAAATTCAACATCTTTCCCCTTCACATATGAACACAATGTTTCAAATATATTCACTGGCAATTAGTATTGATTCTTATGCACCTTGGATCCTAGCTGCAAACCCAGTACCAAACAATAGGCATCCCTAGGGTGTCGGGATAGGAATTTTTTCCTCCTAATCATAGGGTTTCCTCATGTTACCCCCCTATTTGCATAGGATGTTCACCTTATGTTTTCAAAGGAATGCTAGGTTGATTCTTAGATCTTCTGGAAATGGAAAAGGGGTAGATATTCACTTCTGGCAACATTGGGTCAACTTCAAACCCTAGAAAGAAATTCTGGTTTAGTTTTGGAACCCATGACAGTGACAAAAGTCATCAAATAGTATAAACACAGGTGAAAAGTGTAAATATGGGTGGTTCCTCTAGGTCGAATCGGCCTCATGGGAAGTTTTGGGTATGTCCCAACCTCCTAGCAGCCTTAAACAGTGATCCTAAGCATTGTTTCATCCACAAAATAGCACGTAACCACCCTAATTATTAAATGTACGTGCACCTTCGACACTTCTAGGTAATCTTATGGAGGTTTTGGCCCCTGGGCACACTAGGGCTCTTTTTCAGCCCTCAAACAGTCATGAAACAATAATCTAAGTTGTTAGGTCTATGAGACAGTAGTGGAAAATCCTTGAACAACATTGTTTTTTGAAATATTTCGACATCCCTGTGCATGGTTGTAGCCTCCAAAAAGTAAGAAGCAATATACTTTGAGATATTGGCATGAATAACAACAACAACCAGTCTTAAATCTCTAATTCTAGGTGCCTTCTAGGCATGAAAACATTGAAAAGAGACCTGTAGCAATTTTGGGAATCATCCATGAGGTAAAAAATCTTCATCTTTGGTTATGAGTTTAATTCCACCATAAAAAATGCCATAGTACTCAAATCAAGGCACCTTTTTAGGCAGTTTTGAGCACAACGAGTGGTCAAAAGTCATATTGCAGCCACTGAAAAGAATTGACTAGTTGGTGAATCCCACCAACAAAGCTTTGTCAACAAGGGTTCCCACTCTATCGATTCCCTATAGTGAAATCTCCCTGAGCACTGGCCCAGACAGGTTTTAACTTTCCCAGCAACATCTGCAGAGTATACGAGGTCTCACCCGAGGTGTTCAAGGGAGAGATGTCAGAACCAAGTTTCCGACAGTGGAAGAGGAGGATACGGGGATCCGATGGAAGGAGATTATAAATTATTCAATCCTCATACAGTATCAAAATGTTGCAGCATTATTCAAGGAACATCATAGCGCATCAAGCATAAATTATAACAACTTAAAACCAAGATATCACATTGATATAGAAGGAAGAGGCTGAATCACATCTATAACATGTCATTTCAACAAAATAGAGCCGAAGCATCATAATAGATCTGTAACAATAGACAAGGATCACATCATATATTAATGTTGCACAAATACGACACATTACATAATCCTTCCCCAAAACTGGAGACTACATACATAAAAAAGAATCCCATATAAAATCGTAGTCAAGATAGCAAAATCTCATCTAGCCACGGCCCCTCAAGGTAGTGGCTAGCTGACGTTTCTTGACATAGTTTGTCGAGTAGTCTAGATCGCTTCACATAAGAACTAGTACTGCTCTGGATTTTTGGTGCCATTTCCATTGAATATTGGAAATTTCATTTCATCTCCCGCCATTCTGGACTTTATTCCTCCTGCTGGTGCTCTATTACTAGACTATTGCTGACACGTCGGGCAAGTTGACATAGAATGTGCGTTCCTTCCTTGTGGTGGAGTAGTGCACGAAGGAGTAGAAATGTTACTGTTGGGGTTCGATTCTGTCATTATTTTGGGTGTAGCCCAAGCCTATATGTCCTCGTCATCACAAAAAGGTCACTTTGTCCTGTGTGGTTTTTCTTCACGGTATCACACTTCGACTTCAGCAGGACCTTCTCCCATCCTCTACCTCTTTTCTTGAAACCTTGATCCTCTCCTCATACGACCAATTGTTTCTTTGACGACCTTTACATTCTCACCAGAACTTATGCCCATCTACCCCTTATTCCCTTATGCATTTCCCCCCTTTCTATCGCGGTGCCTACATCCCCCCCCACACCAGATTTCCACTACTCTTGGTCCATATTTAGGATACCCTTTTCATAGACTAGTTTCTTATGTTAGATTTTAACATTAAGCTAGCATAACATTAGGATATTTAAACTGAGAGAACAACAAGCAAAACAATCAAACACAAGAAACAATGAACATAGTGTTTTTCCTCGGGGAAACCATAAATGGAGAAAACACCGCAACTTCCTCAGAGATAGAATCAACACCAAAGTGAAACCCAAAAATAGTAAGACAATCTCTTGACAACAGTAAGCTCTTTCCTCTTTCCCCAGTGTCTTTCACTTCCTTAGCTATGTGCTACAACTGAGTGTGGATGAGATGTGTGTTAAATAGAGAGGTCACCTCTCTATTTATACTAATTCTCCATATGACTAAAACCCTACTAGGGCTGACCTCACTAAGAGAGTCTAATAACCCTAGTGCCCCAGAACTGCGGGGACTTTAACCCTTAGACAATAGGAGGGTTACCCAAAATGACTTGACATGACTTGTTTACATTATACATTCTCACAATAGGAACATCGAGGCATGACATGACACAAGTACATTCCAAAATAAACATCAGGTTATAATAGATAAGAAATACAAGTGAAATACATTTCGAAGTTACAATTACATCAACGACTTAATCGACAGTTGTAGCGATAATAGGAACCTTCCATGAGGTCCCCTAAAAAACTCCCTTTTTGCCTCGCTGAAATATTTATTAGTATCAACAGCAAATTCAGTGATGTATCCTCCTAAGATACTATCAAACCATACCTCGACTACCCGCGATGCCTTGTTGTTGGTTTCTTGCCGTGCCTATATTAATTCTGGGGTCCAGGATGTCAGATCCCCTCCTTGAAAGTTTGTCTTCAACTTAGCAAACATTGCCAACCATTCATGCAAGAGCACAGGGAACTCACAAAAGAACCATTCATTAGGACCATCGTGGATATATCTATCCAACTAGTGGCCTGTTGACAACTTAGGATTCTGGTTTTTGGCTTCAACAAACTTCTGCAACTTTAGATCAAACCATCCCTTGATCTATGATTGAGTCGGATGCCAGAACATATCCCCCTCCTAATTGTGACCCGGTCCCGTCAATGGAACCATTTGTTGGCAAAGCCCACTAACAAAGCTTCGTCGATAGGGGTTCCCACTCTGTCAATGCCTTGTAGCGCAATCTCCCTAAGTACTAGCCCCAATAGGTTTTAAGCTGCCCAACAACGTCTATGGAGCAGACAATGTCTCACTTGAGGCATTCAAGGGAGAGCTGTCAGAACCAAGTATCCAACAGTGGGAGAGGAGGATATGGGGATCTAATGGAGGGAGATCATAACTTATTCAATCCTCATATAGTATCAAAATATCACAGCATTATTCAAGGAACATCATAGCACATCAAGCATAAATTATAACAACTTAAAACCAACAGATCGCATTGATATAGCAGGAAGAGGCTGAATCACATCTATAACATGTCATTTCAAAAATCAGAGCCGCATCATCACAATAGATCTGTAACAATAGACAAGGATCACATTATATATTAATCTTGTGCAAATATGCCACATTACATTATCCTTCTCCAAAAATGGAGACTACATACATCAGAAAGAAGCCCAGATAAAATTGCAATCAATACAGGAAAATCTCCATAAGACAGATCACACCAGATTGTATCCCTTACAATCGCGCAGGCAATACAATTGTTCACAACTGCTCACATATGATGCTCTATCTATATCTCTCTCCCCATTGATGGATCTTCAAAATGGATCTATAAATAGGCTTATGCCTTTACATCAAGGTTACACTAATAACTAACTTCTAACCACTACTGACCTAATGCAACAAAACTTGCTCAAAATATACATAAAATATTCAAAAACGGTTATTTTCCCGCTTATCACGCCAATCTACGCTTGTGCGGTACCACATGAGATTATGTAGCTATTGCGATGCTGTGCAACTCACTTGTCCCAAAACCCTTGCCAATAGGCCCCCAACATAGTTTTGTGGCTCATCCTCGAGCCATGTCAAGTCGACAGAGTGTGTGTCGACGTCTTGTCCTTAAATTATTCAAACTGCTGCGTAACTTCACGGACCTACAGTTGGACTTGACTGGCGATAATTTGAAAAATAGTTAGAGTCTACTGGATGGGGTTCTCCTCATTCACCTTGCTATCAACCAATTTTTGCTTCTCTTGAACGACCTGGAGCATGGAAATGGCCTTAACAGCCAACTGGCCACTAATTTCTTCGAATTTGTTGAGCTGTTCACAAGGCTTTGGCTGGCGTTCTTGTGCCCCAGTAGCTCGCTATTGTAGATCCTTCAGCTCAGTGGGTTGGGTGATTTGCAACATCAACGACATGGCCTTCAGCAATTTCTTCAGGTTTTTCAACTGACCCTCAGCCTCTTGCACCTGCACAGTCAGTTGATCAAGTTGCTCATCCTAAACAATACTTTGCCAAAAATGCGTGGTGGTCTCCATAATATTTTTATCCTCTTGATCCAAGGTGTCAAACTGAGTGGAAATGTATTCAATGGAGGTCTTGCGCTCCGCAACCTGGTATGGTGATGTTGTGGGTTTTACCTAAGCCTGGAGCAGCAAGTTAGTGTCCTGAAGCTGAGCCAACATCTACCCCAATTGCTTGGCCTTCTTGATTGGGGTGAGTGTTGAAGTGCTATCAAACATGTTCTGGAAAGCATCAAAAATATCCTGCTCAACTTTGTTGTACCTAGCACATAGATGTGCCTACTCAACAATCAGGTGGTCTTGTGCCTTCTTGAGGTTAGTAATCTCTTCGGTAGGCTTGCACTGCAACTCATCCTGTGCTTCCTTCAGCTAGTTTATTTCCTATGAATTCTCCTTTGCTAACTGCATGTGGACCTAGTGTAGCTCCTCTGCTTCCTTCTGCAGCTTCGCAATGGTATTCTTGGACTAAACACAGCCCTCAGTCAACTTTGTTTTCCTTGCTACCAATTCCAATGCGGTGCCATACTACAACTCAATCAACACTATAGCAGATAGTTTGTTCAGATCCAACATCACACTCTGGATCAGGTGCAGCTACTGGTGCACTTCTTCATTGCTAGCGTCGATCGCAGTAGGGGGAACTTGAACATTCCTGACCCGGGGCTCAGTTTCGATCGACAGGCTGTCCTGCAGCAAAGGTCTCGCAAATTGTTGCTTGGAAACAATATAAAAATTGGACTCTAATCTACTTCTTCCCACACCAAATTCTTCATGTTTAGATTCACGGATCACCGTAGTGGCAGCCATAGATGAATCCACGATGGAGTTGATAAGCCACTGTAGCTGGTCTTCCAACCCCATTTTGGTACCATCGTCAGGCTCATACTCCTATCGCCACTTAGTACGTGTCTCCTCCCACATCCTCTGTGCAATATATTTAGTATTAGTCGATGACTCATTGTCAGAGTCATGGGTTCTCAATTCTGGTGGGGCAGGGTCTTCAGGGATATTTGGGGGTAGGTCCTTCTCTAACTCCTCTTAACTTACTGGGATGTGCTGGTCTCATGACTAATATTGCACAATTGCGTCCAAATCTTTTGTGGTGACCTTATAAGGCAATGGTAGCCATTGTCGATCAGGATCCCACCTGGCTTGAATATGAATGGAGTGGGGTCTAATAGAAAATCGAAGGATCCGCTAATACTTGGTCGTGACGTAGGGAGAAACTCTAGGAACGACAAAAGAGGTAGTCTGTAGCGCTTCGCAATATATCTAGAAATGAATAGCACGGTGAGTTTGGAAAATGGGTTCTTTGAACCACCATAGGTTCTGTTAATGGGCACCATGATAGACCTTGAATTCCTCAATTGCCATTGGTTGGTATTCCTCCGGTTCCATCCATGCAACTAGAGCAATGAGAATCAAAATCCAACTATAGGAAAAAGGTCACCCCATTCGAACAGTAAGAGCATCCTCAAGTAATTGATTCAACAAAAATACAGATCAATTCATTTATACCCCCTTCGTACATCTCTGGGCATAGGAGACAACCTCGAATTGCATTGGACGGGTCAATTGCCGCGAACAACCTTGTTGGGAAAAATTCTTGCACAAATGCACACTATCTATGAATTGATACTATCAATGTGATAAGAACAACCATCCCTTTGTAACTTGAAGTGCTCCTTTAGCTACTTCGCAATTCGCTTATCTTTATCTCTCCCACGAATATATTGTGCTGGGTCCTCCCCAGCCTTAGAAAAACAAGTAATACTGGCAATCAGGTCAACGGTTACTGGGATTGGTGTATTCATCCAAATATTCTCACCATAGAAACATGCTAGCAATTGCTTCACACATGCATGTGCTTCATTCAAATGACCAAAATGGGGCATATTGATGAGCCCCAACAACCCAGACTTCTCTAATCCACTGGCCCACGGTTTTGAAATTAGCTGAATGGGACCACCAGGCATCGTACAAGCAGATTAATATGGTTTGTCCTGGACATATTTAAGTAAAAGAAAGTCATGATCATCAAACATGGTCCTGATCAACACATGGATTATGTCGACTGAGCATGTCATCCCTTTCGGCAGTGCTGGGAACTTGGGTGGGTACTTTTGATTATTTGACATCTATCGTGGCTTACCTCCTGGATGCGTAGGAGTGATGTAAACCAAAATATCATTTACCAATACACCCCAGGGTGTCATAGACTCAATATATATTGAGCTCTATGGCCCAGTCTGTGTAGTTCCTTCTCCATGCATTTTCACAGATGTTCAAGTTTACCTCTTCTCTGGCGCCGTAGGAATGGGTCTCTTCATCTGTTGCTTTCACTTTGGGATGGATGATGAACCCACTGGAATAATCATGAATTCATATTCCATATTCGTGGGCCAAATGGGAGACTTGTATTCACTCAAAATTTCAATAGCGTCAAGGTCGCTCAGCATCCCTTACCCCTCAAGGCATGAACTGACACTCAACAGCTTGAACTATACTACACTCAAAACTCTGCTCAATACTTGCACCGAATTCACGTTTTATCTTTGATCTTTGCAACTAAACAATTCCATCTGTTGCATCCCGTGTTGTGTTTTATAGCCACTTCCAATTCCAAATCCATCATTACAAAATCTAAATTCATCATTATTGCCAAATCGGGTAGTAATGATGCCAAATCCACCGGCAATCTTATGCTTCTAATGGTTGGACCATCCATTAATGCAGGTCGCTTCAACAAGTGCCTCCAGCCAACTGGTTTAAATACCTACATTTATTGCTTGAGCTGACCACCCCACAGTATGAAAACTATCACAAAGGGTCAATCAACTATCGCTAACAATTGTAACCTTGCGCAACCTCTCCTGCAAGGCTCACCTTGCACTGCTAAACTATAATTCTCATCATCATTTATTTTTTATTTTTTATCTTTTATTTTTTTCAAAGCTCAAGTGGCTCGCATCGTCGACCCCGTTCTATGATTTTTGGCAAGATTACGCCATCTAATTGTTGTAACTGATTTGCACCACCAGATGTAATGGACTGAACTAGATAGGGACCTAACCAGTGTGTTTGTAACTTACCCAGATGCTTGAAAAACTTACTGTCATATAACAACACCAAATCTCATGTCACAAATTGTTTATGTTTAATATGGCGATCATGCCATGCCTTCTGTCAATCCTTTGCAACCTATTGGTGGAATCCTATGATTAAATCATCTTCTTCAAGCTAAATCAACTGTGTATCACGTTCGTCTAATGCCATTTCATCATCCATACCCGTTGCTGCAGCAATGCGCAAGCTGGGAATGATATATTCCACAGGCATGACTGCCTCTTTCCCATAATCCAACTTAAATGGTGTATGACCTGTTAGCTGTTTGCAAGTAGTGCGATAGGCCTATAGAACTGCAGGAATTTTTAAGTCCTAGTCATCATGGTTAATGTTACATACCTTGGTTAGCACTGTCTCCAATTTTTTTTTGAAGGCCTCAACAGTACCATTTTCCAGCGGATGGTAGTGTGTACTCTTCTTATGTTGTATCTGGAGCTCTTCAATTAGTGATTTTACCGTTTGGTTAACAAAGTCACTGCCTTGGTCACTCATCAGGATTCTAGGACACCCAAATCACATCACAATGTTCTCAAAAATGAACCGAGATTTTGTTGTAGCGGTACAATCAATGACAGGTGCAATTTCTTCCCACCGAGTTAGGTATTCAGTTGTAGTAATATAATAGTGGGTGCTAGTGCACTTACCTGGTGGATTGATAGGACCCAAAAATTCAACCACCCATTTATCAAATGGTTGCAGAGTCACCTGCGGCACTAGTGAAATTTCATCCCTCCACAATGGTTTACCAACTTTTTGGAAGACATCACAGCTCCTTGCATAGTCTTCGGCATCATTATGCAACGTGGGCCACCATAGCCCAGCACGCAACACTTTTCACACAATAGCACGACCTCCATAGTGACCTCATGTGATTTCAGCATGTGCTTCTTCTAGAATGGGATCCTGCTCATGTGGTAAGATGCACCGTCGCAATATTTCGTCCTGTCTAAGTTTATATAGTTGTCCAACAATGAGTTGAAAATCAAGGGATTTTCTGACTAGCTTCTTCTTTTGGCTAATCAACATGTCTGCTGGGGTGACACCAGTAGACAAAAACTAAATGATTGGTGCATAGTGACCATCTGGGACTTCAACTCAAAACAATTGCACATCTGGCAAGCCATCATCAATATTTGTTGGTTCTTCTCCATTATCAATGCGTGACAGATGATTTGGGCCAACATTCAACCGTCCTAGCTTTACCACTATTTCAAAATAAAACTCTTGGAACAAAAGCAACAACCTACAGATTCTTTCCCCCAACATAGGCTTATTGACTAGGTATTGCAAAGCAAAATGATCAGTGAACATATTGAAATGTCCACCCAACAGATAGTGCCTGAAATTTTGCAGAGAATAAACCATCGCTAGGCCTTTCCTTTCAGTTGTGGTATAATTTCGTTCAGCAAATGATAACTTTCTACTAGCATATGCTATTAGATGATCCAAGTCACCTTCACCTCGCTGCTCAAGAACAACCACTAGCATAGTATAATAAGCATCAACATGCACATGGAATTCTTTATTCCAATTGGGGAAAACTAGTATTGGTGCAGAGGCCATCTTGGCCTTTAGGGTGTCGAATCTGCCCTGACATTCCAGAGTCCATTCAAATGCAACGTCTTTCTTTAGCAACTTTTCCATGGGTGCAGTAATCGCAGTGTATCCTCTGATAAACTTGCAATAGTAGGTTGTATGTCCCTGTGTCACGTGGAGAATTTTTACATTCATTGGTGGTGGTAAACTAAGGATTAGCGCAATCTTCGCTGGATCAACCAACAGACCTTCTTTACATACAATGTGCCCAAGTAGTATGCCAAAGGGTGCACAGAAAATATTTTTTTGGAATTCAATGCAATATGATGCTACCTACACCGTTCTAGCATCAATCACAGATTGTCCAGATGGTCTTTAACCAAGCCATAGACGGTCTAGTCATCCATATATACCTGTAGGAAATTCTGAATAAATTCTTTAAATATAGCAACGACTACGCGAGAGAATATACAAGGTGCATTCTTCAACCCAAATGGCATGATGGTATATTGGAAACAACCCCCCTCGGTGACAAATGTGGTCTTATGGTGATCCTTCTTCACAATCCGGATCTGGTGGTATCTCAAAAAGCCATCTGTGAATGAATATACCTCTTGGATACCTATGCCTTCCAGAACTTCATCTGTAAAAGGGGTCAGGAATGGATCGTGCACACATGCATCATTCAACTTTCTCAGATTGACACAAATGTGGATTTTGCTAGTCTTCTTATATTGGACCACCATTGGGATTATCCACTCTGATTCTTCTACAGATTCAATGATCCCATCATCGAGCATCCTATCGATCTCAGCTTTCACATGATCCTTATGCCGTGGGTTCAATCGATATGGCCTTTAGCGTAAAAATTTTGCATCTGGCTTGAGTGGAATATTCATTTCCCCTAAATCGCTTAGTATCCCCTTCATTTATGAGAATCGCATTGGAAAAAGGTCTTGGAATTCATGCAGTAGATCTGTGACTTTAGCCATCGTCTCTTCTCCCAAATAGTCTCCAACATTAGCAAATTTTGGATTTTTTGCCAACCCAATGTTAACTTTTCAGATCCTCAACAGCTAGTTCATTGAGTCTGTCAGTATGTCGAGAGCTGCAACACCGTGACTTCCTTCGAAATCTAGAATATTAACGTTCCACAGCTCGTCATCATCTTCAGGTTCCCTAGACAAGTTGTAGCATGTCATCATGGATTGGATAGAGCAATGCACATGAGGATCAACAGGGTATGCAACATGGATGAATTTCAGTATTACATCGTGGATAATGTGCAAAGCATTACATACCTTGGGGTTGGAATCCTGGAAGCTAAATGTTTGCACAAAACAAACTGACAACTCCTCCCAAGTGGTAATGGTTCTGCACAATTCTGCTGCCACATACCAAGACTGTGGCATCTCTTCTAATGTTTGACATTCAATCAAATGATGGGTAGGGTCATTTCATCCATCATACCTCCCAGCATGATAGACCTCTATATTTCCAAAGAGGACCATCATCAACCTACGACACTGCTCCCAATCATGGATCATCTTCTTGTGTGCGTCCCACCATCGAGCTGGAGTAGCCTTTAGTGCTACATCAAGAGCCAGTATCCTTTGCGGCTCAAACACCTTTTCTTCAAATTCTCAGAAGAACTCAGATAGTCCCAGCAGTCCTTCGTAAATGGGTAACTCGACAGTCTCGGTCGCAACATGTCAGAGAGACTATGTAATCAACCTGCATTTTCTGAATGACACCTCATGCAACCGAATCTACCAATTTTTTAGAGAATTTTCAGAGTCAGAGGACGTGGAACTTGCGCTGCATCATCCTAGTTTTTCACTGACAATAGATAGAATATAGTCCTCAGAGATGTTATAAGCATGATCCCAACTTCTCCCGACTTCCTCCTTTACATGTTCGATATATCACCATCCTTCCTGAGGGCCCATAGGAGCAATGACCCTGACATCCTGGTTTTCAAATGTCATAACGCATTTTTTGAAGTTGATAATTGCCATGCTATCATTATCCCATCCAATTCCTAGTAGCACAGGATAGGAACCACCATCTCTTACAAATTCTATTACGTCAAAGTCAGCATGTGTTTTCATACCTTCAATGTCGACAACCAAGTTTGAAACACGACCAATGGGTTGAACCTTTTCCTAGTTTGCTAAGTGCAGCTGTACAGGTGACCATCCCAACGTTGGATTCCCCATCAATTACCAAGTTTTCTTTGTCAAGATGTTTACATCTGATCCAAGGTCCAAAATGACTGAGTCAACCTCATAATCCCTAATCTGGACATTCATCCTCATCTCCTTTCTGATCTTCTTTTTTTGCAAGGAATTCACAGCGAAATCCTTCACTGTTTTATCCGGGAGCTGTAATAATGCCTCAAGCTCAACAAGGGAATCCAAGTACCTTTCCAATGATAGACAACTCTCAGAGAACTTATGCAGGGTACCATACTATCGCAATGATCCTGCCTTTGCAGATGGATTGAAAGAAAATGGCATATCAACAATTGGTAACTTACCCAGATTTCTTTCGATTTCGTTCTTTGTGTTGAAGAAGGTATATTTCTCCATCACAATATCAAATGTGAACTTCTTCTTATGAGCGAGCTGAAATTTTAGCCATGTTCCATCACCTCCAGTTGTTGTACCAGCATGAGTGACAATCCCAACATCAACATCCTTCATCCGCGGCTGAGCCTGAATAGTGGCAACTGTCGATCCCTGGTTCAAAGGAAGGTTCTGATTCAATGGTTGATTCATTGGTTGGTTCTACAACTAAGGTAGGTTTTGAGTATGAGTCTGCAATGTGACTTGTTTATGCATTATCAGATGGTTTTGTACTTGGAATGTACGATGATTCTATGCATTTTATAACTGGGGGATTTGTCCTACCTACAATTTTACAATCAACTGAGGGAAAATTTCAAGATTATGATCACTGGTTACATAATATGTGCATTGCACATGAGGGCACTCTCTTTGGTAATGCCCAAATACCCCACAGGTATAGCACTGGACTTATTCAGAACCTCATCCTCTCCTGCAGTTGAATCCTCCTCCTCGACCTCTAAATCCTCTGCAGAATCCTCCTTGGACTCCTCCTTGTTGAAACTATGGTTGGGTCATTTGTTGTTGGAGTGGGTTAGGTTACTACTGGACATATTGTACAGCTTGAACATATTGCAGCTGATTATACTGTAGTCACGGTGCCTAGTTATACTGTGGCTATACCACCATCTGCGGTTGTGGTATGAACTGCAGCTGCGCCATAAATTGTTGCTGTGGTTGTGTAGGGACAAACTACAATGGAGGTGGTGGTGTATACAGTACATGTGCTGCTAGTTATACTACTTGCGACTGTGGTTGCACCATCTGTAGGTCCTCTCCTTTCACAAAGTATGAATCATACGTTCTTTCCTGAAGAAAATCATAAGTGCGACAATTTTTGTCTTCATGTCCAACTGTCCGACAAAATGTACAGTACAAACTTTCTTCCTTGGTAACCATCTTCTGCATATAATCACAACTCTCATGTCTATGCCCATAGACCTAGAATATGTGACACCATGGTGTGCCAGCACCACTCAATGGGCTCGGGGCTTCTAACAGAAAATAGTTCCGAAATGTCGGACAAATATCCTTGGTATGTCCATTAGCATGGCAATGTGTGCACCAAATATAATCATGATATTCCTTAGCCATTTTGATGTCTTACAATTGCAGTGTTAAATTAGCCAACTGCACTAAATTTGATTCATTCCAACGGCGGTTTCCCCTACTAGTGATTCCTCTAATTTCATCATGGTCTCCAAGGCCTCACTCTGTGTCACAATATTTTGCTGCATTAATGGTTGTTGAATATGTGGGACGAACACTACGATAAACCATTCCTTATGCTGAACATTCCTCATCTGAAAGTTGACCCGAGCCATCAATGTCTTAAATCCTTGATCAAAATCCCAAATTGTTTCATTGGCGAATTATTTGATCTCTTTCAATTCAATAATGTACCGAGCTTCATATTTTGGCTTCTTAAATTCCTCAAATAGCCTTGTTCTGATCTCATCCAGTGTTTTTGCAGTACCTCCCTGAGGCACCCATGTGAATCTCATAAACCATTCCAATGCACGGCCCCTCGAGGTGGTGGCTAGCTAACTTTTCTTGACATCATCATCAATAGTTTGTCGAGCAGTCTAGATCGCTCCACATAAGAACCAGTACTGCTCTGGATCATCGGTGCCATTTCCATTAAATATTGGAAATTTCATTTCATCTCCCTCCATTCTAAACTTTCTTCCTCCTACTGGTGCTCTATTACTAGACTGTTGCTGACATGTCAGGAAAGTCGACGTAGAATGTGCGTTCCTTCCTTGTGGTGGAGTAGTGTGTGGAGGAGTAGACACGTTACTGCTGGGGTTCGATCCTGTCGTTCTTCTGGGTGTATCTTGGGCTTGTATGTCCTCATTGTCACAAAAAGGTCACTTCATCCCGTGTGTTTGTTCTTCACAATATCGCACTTTGACTTCAGCAGGACCTTCTCCCATCCTCTACCTCTTTTCTCAAAACCTTGCTCCTCCCCTCATACAACCACCTGTTTCTTCGACAACCTTTACATTCTCACCAGAACTCATGCCCATCTACCCCGTATTCCCTTATGCATTTCCCCCCTTTCTATCATTGTGCCTACATCCCCCGCACACCATAGTTCCACTACTCTTGGTCCATCTTTAGGATACCCTTTTCACAGACTAGTTTCTTAATCGACAATTGTAGCGACAATAGGAATCTTCCATGAGGTCCATGGAAAAACTCCCTTTTCACCTCGGTAAAAGATTTATTAGTATCAACAACAAACTTAGTGATGTGTCCTTCTAATATACTATCCAACCATACCTCGACTACCCATGATGCCTTGTTGCTGGTTTCTTGCAGTGCCGGGATTAATTCTGGGGTCTAGGATGTCGGCTCTCCTCCTTGAAAGTTTGTCTTCCTCTTAGAAACTTTGCCAACCATTCATGCAAGACAATAGGGAACTCACAAAAGAACATTCATGAGGATTGTCGTGGATATATCTATCCACCTAGTGGCTCGTCGACAGCTTAGGATTTCGGCTTTTGGCTTCAGCAAACTCCCACAAATTTAGATCAAACCATTCCTCGATCTTTGATCGATTCAGATTCCAGAACATATCCCCCTCCTAATTGTGACTCAGTCCCGACAACGGAACCATTTGTTGGCAAAGCCCACCAACAAAGATTCATCGACAAGGGTTCCCACTCTATCGACGTCCTACAATGCAATCTCCCTGAACACCGGCCCAGACAGGTTTTAACCTACTCAACAATGTCTGTAGAGCAAACGAGGTCTCAACCAAGTCGTTTAAGGGAGAGCTGTCAGAACCGAGTTTCTGATAGTGGGAGAGGAGGATATTGGGATCCGACGGAGGGAGATCATAACTTATTCAATCGTCATATAGTATCAAAATATTGCATCATTATTCAAGGAACATCATAGTGCATCAAGCATAAATTATAACAACTTAAAACCAATATATTGCATTGATATAGCAAGAAGAGGCTGAATCACATCTATAACATGTCATTTCAACAAAACAGAGCCACAACATCACAATAGATCTGTAACAATAGACAAGGATCACATCATATATTAATATTGTGCAAATACGCCACATTACATAATCCTTCTCCAAAACTGGAGACTGCAAACATTAGAAAGAAGCCCAGATAAAATTGCAGTCAAAACAGGAAAATTTCCATAAGACAGATCGGACTAGATCGTATCCTTTACAATTGCACATGCAATACAATTGTTCACAACTACTCACATATGATGCTCTATCTCTATCTCTCTCCCCCTCTCTAACTCTCCAAAATGGATATATAAATAGGCTTATTCCTTTAAATCAAGGGTCCACTAATAACTGACTTCTAACTGCTACTGACCTAATGCAACAAAACTTTGTCAAAATATACATAAAATATTACAAAATGGTTATTTTCCCTCTTAACGCACCAATCTTCCCTTGCGCGGTACCACGTGAGATTGCGCAGCTACCACGATGCTGCGCAACTCACTTGTCCCAAACCCCTTGCCAACACCAGCAGGCTGGAGAAAATTCTAGGTTGAGATTGAAGGTAGAAGTAGGCATCAAAACCCAACTCTGAGCATAAACAACAGTAAAAATCAGCTAAACTTTAAGTCTCTCTAGTTCTAAGTTTTATGTGGCAATGAACACCATAAATCAACCAGTTTTCATCCCTTTGGAAGTTTCATGGAACTTTAGGGCTTTTCATGGCAGCAATCACATGTATTGTTCCATCCTTATCATATTTTGATTGTCCCTTTGAGTCATCACTCCTCTGATTTAATGAATGAATAAGGGTTTCCTCATAATTTTGGTTGAAAAAGCAGCCAAAGAGGAATTTTGTCCATTCTCTAAGAGTAATATCAAACTCANTCAAGCATTCACATGAAGACCCCATATAAATAAAATATTATATATATATATATATATATATATATATATAATTATAATTTTCAACCTCCGTATTATAAGCCACTTGAATAATATGTTTGGCATAACTTCACAAAATGTATGCAATTTTTTTTCCAAAGTGACAGATATACTAATAAACAATAAATGTTTCAAAAATACCCTGAACCTCATCATAATCAAACATAATCCTAGAACATACACTAGACTTCAAACTTCTATTCGTATGGAGATGAAATAGAATAGGGTTAATTCAAGAGGTTAACTCCTAGCCATCACCAAAACTACTATGAACAAAATCATAAGCTACAATGTGACTACTAATGATCCATGCATAGTGAATGTGAACCTCCTTAACCATAATGCAAATGTAGAAGCCTAATAAATCATTTGAGTTGTGTTTAAGGATTTATCTTCCCCATGTCAATATCAAATCAAATAAATACAATTTTATATTTAATGTTGACATTAAATATTATTAAGATCCGTGACTATATATTATTAAATGATAAATTCATAAAATTTAACATAAACATGACAAGACAAGAAAATGTCAATAGGTTCCAACAAATGGATAGCCAATTTTTCATATGCGACCATCTGATGAAGTAGCAACACCTAAATGCATGCTTGGTATTATAACAACTAAGAAGACTTAGTGTGGACTTTCGATGATACGTATCATCACGTTTTCAATATATGCACAAATCAAATACTGATGAATTACAAATTGAAATTTTGGTGACACCAGTACAATAACCCTTTCAAGTTGGACGACACAAAAAATTTCCCACATCAGATAAGTTTGTTGTTAAGCAAGAAGCTATATTAAAGTTCATATTTTTCTTAACAGACCGGAATAATAGCACACTACCATTTTTCACATATTTCTATGTGAAAGCACCAACATCTAAATGTCAGTGAATTACAAAAACAGAATTTTGGTGACACAAGTAGAATAACCATTCAAGTTGGACAACACAAAGAAAAATTGGCTCACATCAGATAAGGTTGGGGATAAGTATGGGAGCTATCTCAAAGTCAAGTTTTCTTGTCAGGACAAGAATAACAACACACTACCATTTGAATTCTACATCACCTTTCATACACCAGCTAGATAAATCACCAAGAAGTTTCATCTTCCCATACATGAAGAAGGACGGACGAAGTAGGATCCATAAAGAAAATAAGGATGAAAAAACAGGACCTCTCAAAGTTGGGTTAGAATTTAAAATATTGACTGTAGTTAAATATGGATTGCTAAGTGATACAACAGTCTTGAAAGTAGTTTACAAATTCCTCAAAGATTAATGCTAAAACAAATGGTAGATCGCTGCAGTTAGTCATTGGTTACATGTAAGCAAAAATCTAATTGGAAACTTCTTTTGTAGTCCATAATTGGTCATTGGTTTCTCCATAGAAGTCTTGGAAGTAGTTTACTTATTGCTCAAAGATTAATGCTAAAACAAATGGTATATTGCTGTAGTTAGTCATTTATTACATGTTAGCAAAAATCTAATTAGAAACTTCTTTTGTAGTCCATAATTGGTCTTTGATTTTTTTATAGAAGCGAAGTTCAAATAATAGATGAAAACAACCTCAATTATAGATTCACTTGCTAGCATTCTCCACTGCAATTCATTGTTACAATTTTAATGGCATTCTCCATTTGGAAATTGAGGTGGTAAGTTATTAATTAAATAGGGTACATGCTCCACATTCCTCATATAGATAATGTCAAAATCAGAAATGCCTTCGAAATTCAAGCTATGTAGAATGCAGTATAAAACTATCTTGCACCTTTTAGAAACTGTAAACAAAACTATTGTTCTTTTCAAGTATCTCAGAACAGAGAAAATAACCTACATATTGCCTACAAATTCTTGCAAAGAAGATTGTAACCATTTCTCCTTAATAGGAGTGGATCAGTTCAAAATCCATTGATACAATATACACTTGAATATCATTTACAAAGCTGCACAGTAGCCAGAATTTAATAAAGGCGGTTTACAAAAAAGAGAATCCACCTTTAAAAGTATTAATAGAGATGTAAACAAAAGGACCCGTATTTGAATATTTAATAATTCCCTCCTATTCCTGATTCAATGTTAGATTTCACTCGTTTCTTCCTTGGTCCCATTTGACCTCTGGTTTTCTTCTTGACAACTACTATCAAGGATATTGCTACGCATATTACCATTGTAGCAGTCTTGTGCCCTAAAACAGAAAGAATACTCTCGTTAATTGAACCCACATACAAAGAAAAGTTGCAGCCAAAGGAACATCTTTCGTGTCTACTACCCCAAAACATGATATTGGTAAGCTGAAACATCCTAGTACTTATGCTTCCATCAGATATTATAACAACAAGTATACAGATATTAAATTTTTAAACTAACAAAATCAAATTGTTATACATATTGTGCTTGTAGGAACCAAGGTACAAACCAAGATTAACAATGGCAGTATCCTTATGGCTTTCCTCATGGCCAAGTGGTGTCAAAGATTCCTTCTTTGGTACTTATATTCCTATAAGCCCACCCTTGATCACAGTCCTCCAAGTATGCACTCTTCCATCATTTGTAATTCCAGCACACATACTAGCCCCAATGGATACCTGTCTCAACTTATCACCATGTGGAATGCAAGGACCATGACCATACAATGTAGTAGCTGGCACATTATATACTCCAGTAGCGGGATTTGTTACAGAATGAGTCAACTGATGAATATCTCCATCACTAGTTAAAGCAATGAATACTTCTCCATAACATCCAAAATCAATAACCTGCACATTCAATTTATAGCTCAATACAATGATCCTAAATCATACATGAAACCTTCTAAGAAATCTACCTATCACTAAAACGAGTAATATGTTATAATTTAATAACAAACCTTACGTCGAACCAGAGTGCCTACTATAGGATGGCATGTGGCAGCTGAGAAACCTGAAGATCCTAATGCATTAATTCTAGTATAATAACCATGACCCCAAGTCCATGCACGACCATCATATGTCATTATTATTGCATGGTAAACTCTGCCACACTAGCGCACAAAAAAAGCACCAAGGAAAAAATTAAGACCAAACTTATTTTTCTAAATTCACTACTAACTTCTAACATACTAAAATATATGTTTGTTGTAATCACCCAAAGCACCATAGGTTGATGCAATCCCCAAAACAAGGCATTGATAAAGAAATTAAAAGCTGGCAATGTTGACATAATTTTCAAGGAAGATGAACTAGAACAAGGGAAATCATTCATTTTTTAATCTTTTTTAATTTTTATTTAATAAACTGTGTTTGACCTATACAAATGAAGAGTCATACAATTACATCTCAAGAGAAATTCTGAGAGTCATCTCTGCTATATTCCACTCAAAATTGCAGTCCACAAAAATCAAAAGCCATATAAGGTCAGATTACATATAAAAGACATGAAGGGTAGAATAACAATATGGAAGAGGGACTCTGTAGTACTTGGAAAAGAGTCCTGAATCTATAATAGGAGGTCAACCAATCCATTCAAAAGCATCCTACTCTATATTGTAGACAAAGAAAAGACAGTTCCAAGAGACACAACATTCAAACAAATAATTCTACGACAAGATTCTAACAATAGCTCAATATATGCATGGCTCCCTCATATGGAAGTGCCTTACCCTCAAGCCATTGAAATTGGAGTTCATATTAAAACTACCTGGCCATATTAATGACTCCCTCGTTAATAAAATTTCTAAGTTGCCAAGAAACTAGGGTACGGGGATGGGTAAGGGTACGGTGACATTACCTTTTGAAACAAGGTACTTGAGTATATCGGAGGTACTATGTGTGTGTATATGTATATATTATAAAAAATGTCATAGGAACATCATACATGCATATTTTCTTTAATAACTTGGTGAAGGTCAGACTCCATCAACTCAAATAGAACATATATATCTATGAATTCCCGTCGAGATGGAGGAAGCATAATGTGTTTAATCTCAACAATGTCTGGATAGAGAAGAAACCTAAGGAGCTTGATTTCTCTCAGAATGCAAGTGGCATCAAATAGATGTTGAAATACATCATAATCTTCTTAATTGCCACTTTCTCACCAGTATGAGTGTCAATTGCAGAACTTACTACGCCATAGCTTCCCTTGCCAGCAACCTCCTGTATCTGGTATCGGTTTTCCTCACCATATTCAGTGAAGAATTATGTACCCAACGAGCTCTAGATTATCAGAATAATTCCATTAGTATCAAGATTGAGAGCAATTGTACTATGTAGTAGACCAAGATAATTGCCCAATGAAAAATATGAACAATTTTCAACATGATATGATTAGTATCAAAGGATAATATTTGATTCAGTATTGCAAGACAATATTTATTTGTAATTAAAGGGGCCATTCATGCTCTTGCTTGCAAACATTTAATAGTTTACATTTTTAATATGAGGCCCAACATTGTGTATCAAAAGAGGGCATATAGCCTGAATGTTTGAAAACCTACATTTAAGGACAAGTATTTAGCATTATGAGTGGGGATACACTAGGATTTCAACTTTCTTACAAAAAATGTAGAGCTAATATGATATTAGTCATGTCTGCAAATGCGTTGGAGATGTTATTGGAATGTGAATATTTCAGGTTCAAAATTCAATGGGTGTAAAGTTGTAAACACAAAAATTATTAAACAACAACTACAGATGGATGACAAAATCTTTGGTCAAAAATATTATAATGGGAAATGAAACAAGCATGCCTAAATAAATGTAAAATTTAATTATTGTGCCTTACTGCAGAAATAAACAAGCATATGGTGACATAGCACCCCTCTGACAGAAACATGCAATTCATTTTGGCAATAAAGATCTGAAATTCCAACAGGGAAAAGTTGCTAGATTGAATAAATAGTTTTTTCCTAATTCCCTAACAATACTGAAGAGCTACACGTAAAACATATAATTTTTCCACTAATAAATGAATGCTCATTCAGTTCTCTACCATCAATTCCCAAACCATTTCTATATTAATTACTATAACAACTCTAGTCTCCACTGCACAAGGAATTTTAAAACGGCATTTTCACATTCTATATTTCCAAGGCACAGTGAAATCTATTAATAGAACAAATGCATGTAGTGCTATTACATATGAATAGGACATTTACAAGAGGAGTGAATATCAAGTTCAAATACTTCAATTCCCTTCCAAAGACAGAACAAGAAACAGATCCAAAGACAGTAGTTCATCATAGAATTTCAGGTGGGATAAGCATATTTTTTGGGGAATATGGAAACATTAAACTGTTCAGAGCCTAGGATGGTAAGAAGTTGAGTTTCAGTGTCACAAAACTTGACATTAGAGAAAAAAATAGTGGGGACATCAACTTGGAAAAAATGGACAAAACTTGGACCTGAAAAAAATCAGAAAACTGAAAGACCTGAAAAACTCTGAAAATTTTGAAGAGATCAGGAGAAATCAAGAAAAATCAAATATTTTTGCAACAGGAAGAGTTACGCATAAAATCTCAAGCATGTGCATAGGGTTAATTGAGACACAAATTTTGGCATTAAAAAACTATTATTTCCCAAGTACAGAAACATGTTTCCAACACACAAGCATGGTTGCCACATTTTTTTGGCTAATGCTATTATTTTCATGATGGAAACCATAATAAATAAATAGATGAGCTTCAATGCATTCATAGGGTCCAATTTTTCACCAGATGATATTTTCTTTACTCATACAACTCTACAAAGTCAGGAATTCATATGACAACCCCATCAACTAACAAGTCAACCACAGTCACAACTAGAGCAAACTCATTTAATGCATGACTACTTGGGGATGGTTAAGTAGAACACTTAACATGGAAAACTTCATAAAGGATCAGAATGAACTGACATGTTCAATAAAAACAGAAGCTAGTCCTCGTTTCCCAGAGTATCCTGCATTTCATAATATGTTTTCGTAAATTAGGTACAACGAGAGAAAGACCCCATTTCAAAATGAGACCAATAGTTAGATATTGAGAATGGTGACAGGATTCAAGACCTTTTAGACACTATAGTAGCCTAAGAATTTTGGAAGGAAGATTCCCTAAATTTTTACTTTAGAATGTTCCAAGAATCATGAACCCTTATGAGAAATCCGCATATGGCGAACACCAATTTTTTGGTGAATAAGTACTAAATAGTAAGAACAATAAGCTAGGGAACTCGGATATCATGGCATATGACCCTAATAGAATTTTAAGATTGGAAATTTTAGAAAAGGCAAGCCAAGACAGAACAATAAGTTACTTGCATCTTCACATGGTTGACTTTAAGAATTTAGTCTTCAGTGTTTGCAAATATAACGGAAGCGAGCCTGTAAGACAAGAAGAAATGAAAAACTTTACTAAATGTCTTCAAGATATCAAAATGGGTTCATAAAATGAAGGAAATACCTAACAATTTAATATAGAGGTACAAAAGTAAAGATGAAACCCAATGGTATCAGAAGAATTGGAAGTTACATCATAATTGGAATGGCCATAGAATTCATGGGTTTTTAGGATCTACACAACTTAAGCAACTCAAACAAGTTTACGACATGGTCTATATTTCAAATTTCAGCTAATAATTTGCAGAGCTCAAGCATCACACTACATGACTGGCATGAATCTTTTAATTTTCAATTTTCAAAAACTAGGAAGGAGCAAGGGGTGAGGTAGAAGTCAACTACTCATTCAACCATTTAATTTGATATCTAGAGTATAGATTCCCTAGCTGATTTAACTAATTTTTTGGCAAAATTAATGGTTAAAATATGCAAAGAAAAGACACAAACACGGACACTAAGCCATAGGATCCATGCAGCATTTGAGTTCAAGACTTTGAAGAGTACACCTGAGTTGGACTCAGCTCACCAAGCTCAAACTCTTTTGCTAAAGTTCAGCTCAGAAATGATTATCCTTGGTATGACATGGTAGAACCAGTAGTAATTGATAAGATTGCAGGAGATTTGTGAGACCCAACGTCAAAATTAGGAGGAGTCCTCTGGGCAATTCTTAATCTAAGATCCAAATATGGTTTTACTCAATTTTACATTTTTCTGCTGCATTTTACTCTCTGATGGAAATTTTACTTATGCTGAAGGGTTTTGATTGTCATTGGACAAAATATTTGGAGATTCCTTGAGGATCTTTGGATATTTGGGCTCCAAATTACTTAGCCATACATAGTTCAAATCTTGAAACTAGAAAATGTCAAAAATCATCCCATAGTGAACAGATTATGTACTCTAAAAACTAACCTAAAAAGCATAGATATTTAAAGCTTAAAACACCAATCAAAATATCTGGTAGGAGTACTTTAACGGAAAGAAACCAAACCCAACAAAATAATAATGTATAAAAATACTTGCAAATTGGATTTTGGACGTGATTGCAAGAGTCGAAATTCTAGAATCTGGCGACCCGCGAAGAACCTTAGCAAGAGATTTGCAACTCCATAATAACCTTTGAAACGCAATTCTCTAAAATTGAAACCCTATTAATATTTGAGAATGTTCTTTTTCTCGAGTAAAAAGAATTATATTAGCTATGGAATTACCCGACCCTCAGACCCTCAGCCCATTCGTGAGTAAAATGAAATACATTTACAAAAACCCTAGCAAAGATGGTGAGAATCGATGAGGATAATAAGAATAAGGTAAGGAACTAGGTAATACACAGTCTGGGATGACAGAGACCAACACACATAAGGTGATAATAGTATGATTCTTTGGAGAGATAGTAGTATGCTTCAATACGTAGATAGAAAACTTGAAACCCCAACACTGAGAGTAGATAGGAAGTAAGTTGATACACTAGAGGTGACACTCATAACAAGTAAAGCACTACAGGAAATGCAGACATGGATGAAATTGGTCTATGCCTTGATTTATGGACGAACTTCTATAAAAAAAATATCCATAAGGAAAATCCATGGGCGATTTACACTGGAATTTAGATTAACAAGCAAGAAATTGGGATAAATTTCTATCTGTGACCTCCATGGCCAGAAATCGGGGGAAATTAACGAATTTTAGGGGAATTTCTCCATGCAAACATTGCTTCTCCGACGCTCTCCTCATATAAATTGAAAGGCTATTTTTATATTAAATATTTTTTTTTAAATAAATAGTGGGCTAATATTTTAAAATTTTGAAAAATTTAACCATATAAAAATTCACCCATTGAATTTTCCAAACCCCTCTAAATTTGCCTATGGGCTAAGATTCGCCTCTAAAATAGTCCCTTCTTACAATTGACATGGTCAGATGGCATGGCGATGTGGCCTTTGGTGACTTAATGAAGTCATGGATCCTTGTGAAGACCTTGATGCCCATTGCTTGCACTTGATGTGGTTAAGGAACCCACACACATATTGGCTTGATGATGGTTCATTTAGTGACAAGATTGAAGCCCATGATGGCATCTTACACATTGCATACCATTAAAATCCCCAATGGCTTGATGCAACCCTATGAATATGTGGAGGACACACTCCCATGAATTTTAAATGATGTGGTTGACTTTGAAGGATGTTTTAAGAGAAAAATAATAAAAATACATAAGGCTGACCATTGAAGTGGTAAGAAGTTTGAAATCCTTGGTCATACATATCACTTATGTGGTGGACACCCTATTATATGGAAAGTAAAATACATGCAATTCTTTGGTAAGTTTTGACCATTGAAGTTGTAAGAAGTTTGAAGTCCTTGGTCATACATATGGCTTATGTGGTGGAAACCCTATTATATGGAAAAGAAAATACACGCAATTCTTTCGTAAGGTTTGACCATTGAGATGGTAAGAAGTTTGTGTGGCAATTAAAAGTCAAATTAAAAATTCAAATTACAATTTTTAATTAAAAATTAAAATTCTTACCACTCTTTCCTTTGAAGATATGTCGACTACCATGAAACATGTTCACTTTAATGTGTATATAAAGACATCCAAAACAAATCAATTATGTAAGTATATAAGTGAATTCATGGATATTCATCTGAGGTTTTTTCGTAGTAGTAGAGGAGCAGTTCATTTTTACAGAGAAATTTTTGGGCATCTTCATTAAAATTCGCATAACTTTCTCATATGGAATCAGACTTACAAATTTCTGCGCTCATTGGAAATCTTGTTACGACGACTATGTGATGCCATGATCTAGAGTTTGTTTTGGTTTGTCTATTATTTCTTCATCTTGTGATATTCGTAAAGGTATGGTTCATTCTTCTAGGTTTCTCTTATGATGGCACATGTCTCTCATGGATAGAGTTCATATTTGATGTTAGTATGTGAGCCTCTATATTGGTATATATATTTGGATTCATTATGGAGGCTATGATGATGATTTTGCATACCATTATTCTATGCTATGATACACTTTATGATGATAATGCATGTTATAAGGATGTACACTCTATGACGTTAATGTAGTCCAATATAATATGATGTACATGCATATCATAGTGTGATGATGCTCTTCTATGCATAGACTAAACCCTAAACCCTATGACTAAGATGCATACCCTACGACAATTTTTCATACCAATGATGATGATGCATGATGACACATTCCTTATGTGAAAAGATACTTGAGCAGCAGTGATGAGCACCAATGATGAGTAGAAATGTTGAGCATCATTCATGACCATATTGATCAGAGATTGATGAGCAAAGATTGATGTGAAGAGCAGAGGTTGGTTGTACAGCAAAGACATACGATTTCTTGTAAGAAGAATCTTGCACTTGAGGATTGGAGTCCTCAAGCCCTACTTAGTTGGATCTAAGAAAACTAGGTTGGGTCCTATTATGAGTATTGGTGCTCTTTTTATTAGTTGGTGCTGATCGTAATCAAGAATATTTTTTTCTTACATGTACAATAAATAAAGATAAAAATTACATATATTCTTGTGTCTCTTTTGATGTGATGTTGTGCTTATGAATCATTATGAATTTGATTATGCAATTGATGACATAATGATTGATATACTCTGATTGATTAAAAGAAGGTGAAAATTTTATGATTTCTCTCACACTGATTCACCCCCCCCTCAGTGTGGCCATTGTGTCCAACAATTGGTATCGGAGCAGGCCTTCATCACAAGCCTATCAAGCTTGAAGGAGATCTGTGGAGACACAATGGAAGCAAAAGAAGATTCATTAAGCAATGACATGCATGTAATTGATATGACAGATTATTTCAGTTACACGAGAAAGACAAAGGAATATATGAAGAATTTTGGCATTTGGGAAATTGTGATCAATCCAACCACTCCATCAAACAAGAAGCAGAAATAAACTACAGAAAAGGAAGAAAAAAAGGACAATACTACAACCTTGAAGTTCCTCATTGATGGAATTCCCAGTTCAGTGAAAAAAAATGTAGGGGACTACACTTAAGCCAAAAACCTATGGGTTCAAGTTGGAAAACGAGTATCAGAAGGAAAGACCAGAACTTGAAAATATAGATCAAGAATTAGAAGACAAGCCCTTAGAAGAGGTCAATCAAGAAGAAGAAAAGCAAGCAGAGGACTCCAGTAAAGGTATGGAATCTTCTGATTATAATGATAGCTTGTGTGATGAAATTGAGAAGGTTCTCGCAGATGATGATGAAGGTATACCAAAGGATTCACATGAGATACATCTCATGTTGTTGAATATTGATCTCAGAGCCAATTGGTTTCTGAACATGGTAAATATGAACCAGGGTGACTTCATGAAGTTCAAAAAGAAAATTTTGTACTCCTTGAATGAATATTAGTAGAATACCATGACAACGAAAGTGTTACTTGTAAATCTCAAAAACAAGGACAAAGAGTTGGGGGATCAAATGAAAGACAAGGATGTTGAAGTTGAACAACTAAATACTAGATTGATCAGTCAAAATGAAGAAATAGAAGATTCTGTTGAAGAGATTCAAGAAACTAGGGAGGTCAATCGTGATCTGAAGACTTGGATGGAGGAATCCAAAAGGATAGAAGAAATCTTGAAGATTTAGTTGAAATAAATGGAGGATACAATCCAAAAGATGGAAATGGATATAGTTGGTCTCAGGAAGAAAGGTGAGAAGAATGAAACTTTTGTCAAGTTTAAGGATAGTTCGTTTGTACTAGATAATATATTGGATTTCTAGATATCTCCACTCGACAAAAATGGTCTTGGTTACAAAAAGGACAAAGAAAAATATGAAGATGACACTTGGTCTTCGAAGAATCCAGAAGCAGGCCCACAAACGTCCAAAGATGCTCCCCATGCTCCTTCACATGAAAACAGGTAGTTTGGAAGCTCAAAATTGCAGCAAGGAGTTAGTCCTATTCCTCAAAGCAAGATCAGAAAAGAAACAACTCAAAATTCCAAGTATGAAAGTGGATTCAATGGTTATTGTTATTTTTTTCTAACTTTGGTTAAAAAGCTATGGAGTGTAGAATCTATGAAAAAATAAGTGGTGGAAGGCCCAATGAATCAGTTAGATGCTGGACATGTAATCAAGTTGGACATGTTGTTGTCGCATGCCACACATGTAGTGGGTTTGGTCATAAATCCCAAGAATGTGCAAGTAAAAGAAGTCAACCAAGAAGGAGTGATTCATACACATCAACATGAAGATTTGAATATCATAAGACAAAGACATACAGTTAGGGACACTCTCAATCATAGAGACATGAAGTTGATCAAATAATTGATGGAATTTCCAACAACTCAAGTGTTGGACATGCAACCATGTTGGTCACATTGCTGCATATCATCATATGATGAGGTGTTATAGTTGTGTTGCCACCTAAGTTTTACTTGGTGGTTTTATCAAGTGAGCCTGGTGAACCGGACAAAGATTATTTGTTCAGACTTCAGAAGACCTTTAGAATTGCTTCTAGGAAGTGCTTGTTGTACTATATCACATGTTCATACCCCCTAGGGGAATTGTAATAAAATGTTCTAGCATGATAGTGTCTAAAAAATACTCGGTATCTTGGACTTTATTTGTCAATCTGATTAGCCCATGGTGTTTTTCCCTTGGTTATTTTCGGTTGTTGAATAAACAACTTATAATTTATGAGTTTTTCACTCAATACCTCCAAAGTTGGGGTGGTCGGCTTGGCATTTAGGAATATTGAGGTTATTAGAGTCTATGTGTCAATGTATAAACATGCTAGGAATTATGGTCGAGTCATATGAACATGTCTAAGTCACCCTAGGTTTTAATTTTTTAAGTTTTTTTTAGGTTTTAATTTTTCCAAAACTTAGGTTATTTTTTAATAGTCTAAATGGAAAAATTGGTTTTTTAATAAAAGTGTGTTTGGAAATCAGTTTCAGTCATGGGGGTGCTCATTTTAAAACTCAGAGCACCATGCAAACCCATAAACCCACTTTTCCTAAGTTTTGAGTGATTTTCCCATCGCTTAGGTCAAAAATCCTAAAAATCAAATATTGATTATTTTAATTAATAAATTAATTAAATAATGGAGAAAACCCCAAATCCTAAATCAATGGGATTTTATCTGATTTGACTAAAATTAGTCTCATAAGCTTGAGATTTATTGAAGCTAACCATTCCTTAACAGAAGGAGGTGATTTGGGATGAACTGAGAGTGCACCACAGCATGCTATCTTGGGAATTGCACCCTCTCTCTCTCCTCTAGATGTGTGGGCCCATCTAGATGAGTTTTGGTGGATGTTTTAGTTAACAGGTTGAGGTGTCAGTCCAATCAACTCTTTGATTGACAGTTTCACTTAGTGAGACTCATATCAGAATCAATGAGACTCAAATCAAGCTCATATTGACTCCACATACAGCTGCACTCTCTCTCTCCTTGGGAATCATGCCCCCCCTGGGCTAGGTTTCCTGTTTTTGTTATAAATAAAGCACAGTATCCTCCTTTCCAAGCTAGTTAGATATGGATTGAATAGATTTTGTTATTGTATTGTTTACTATTTTGGAATAAAGAAATATTTGGAGGAAATATCTATGGTGTAATGCTTTTCATGTGTGGATGATGATTGTCAAGGGCTTATGAGGTATAATATGTATTATTGATCTTTGATTTTGCTGGTTAATTGTTGGCCTTGAAGGAGAGCTCCCTCCTATTGGGGTAAGAGATCATTCTAGCTTGAATTTTTCTCTTACTGTTTGCTTGTTTCATATCTCTTGTAGCTTCATGTAATTTAAGTTTAATTTCATGCTTTCTAATTGTCTTTTTCCAGCAACACCCATGTTTTAACCATTTGTTTGTGCAAGGGTTTCTAAGTTGCAGGTGATCTCACTTGTATAAGAGGTTGAGCTAGTTTGAACATTCCTAGTCTTCAGGATATTTCTAAGGACATAATCCCTCGATGTTCCACCAAAGCAAACTCCAAAGCCCAACTTTCCCAGGCTTCCAACACTCTCTCTATCTCTTCCTCCTTCTAAAATCAAAATTTTACCTAGTTACTTTGTTTAAAAGCTTTCATATTATTTAGATATATTATATTAAAGTAAAAATTAGCATATATCTATTGTCTCAAGGTTCATAATCTAGATCTTGCTCCTTAAAAGTTTCATAAGCATTCTAGATCTAGTTTTAGGGAAATCGTCCCTTTTGCATGGCATTTTAAAGAGAATTCGTAGTTTGCATGCATTAGATTTATATTTTTTGTTTTAAAATATAAAATCCAGCAATAATTCCACATCACATTGGCTTCCCTAAAGGAAATACAATATCCCAAGGAAATCTTTTTTTCCTTGGTTTATTTTTTACCCTTTTAACTAGTTTTAACTTAGCTTTTTTTTGGTTTAAAGCAGGTTGACCCAAAGGTACTTTCAAAGTGTTTTTGGCCATATTTAATTCTAATAATATTTCTTTTTTTATCAGGTATAATATAAAGAGGATAATATTTTGTTAGAAAGTGGCTTTTGGGCCATCCAAATCCCCCCAGGGGTCTCCCTTTTTTTACTGTAATATTTAATTTTGGCACTTTGTAAGATATTGGTTTCATTCGGTATAAGAACCAAGAGGAATCATATAATTTTTCTGATATTGTAACCACTGATAATAAAAAATTTCTCTGAATAGGCTCTTTCAATCCCATTCCCCATCCCCCCTCGGGGGATTTGCGTCTTTTTTTCTGTTTTTGCATTTTCTTATTTTTTCACTCTAGATTAGTTTCATTTATGTAGAATAATATATTTTGATTAATTTTATCATATCTTCCATATCATAACGTCAAATTAATTTTAATACTTACCCCACGACTTCCCAATTGACCCGAAAGGGGAAAGAGATGCGTGGTAGGACTAATTAGAAAACCCGTGGTTTTCTTATTTTTTGCTTCTTGTCATTAATTTCTGCAAAAAATATTTATAAAATCAGTCCCCTCCTTAATTCCCCAATTGAGGTCCACTTGGACTAAAAGAGGTTCCTGGAGGGTTTTTCTTTCTAAAAACACACCCTTTAAAATTTACTAAAAATTACAAAGACTCTGGTGTGTATGCTATGCACTTGGCTGTAGTTCATCTGATTAGTCAAGATGCATCAAAAGCAATGTGAGTGACTATATTAATTAGGATTCACCTTCCCAATTAACCACCATTAGGCAAAAATCCAACGCCTCGATCAAACCATAAATGGTGGAAAAATACCCAAAGGAAGAGGGAACTCCTGGACAGTGACCTCGAGGCACCGATATATGTTACACCCTTGAGTGTATTATGAACACAGTCTAAGAGACTCCATTCAGCCCACACATTCCTTGCAAGTAGCTGTGAAGGTTTATTTTTGGATATGCTCCAAGTACCCCTAGGGTATATATGGAATCCCCCCTCACCTAATTTAATCCACTCATATTTCATATTAACTTAAAACGTACCAGG